>JACEFZ010010838.1:292500-566287 GCA_014155875.1 Cepaea nemoralis | reverse complement strand
ATAAATTAAATCGCGCAATATTTGTTTATGGCGTCTTGTTTAAAGTGTGTTGAAATCAAAAGAAATATTCTTAGAATATTTAACCGTAACGTTCATTAATTCAGTATTGCCTTGTGGGTGAGAAACATGGAACACGATTAAAACAGGTACTGTAGTGCGTTCGCAAATGTGTATGTACTCCCGTTAAAAAACCCATAACTCAGTAACTAACTGACGGAAAATGATGAGATTTAGCATATATATAGCCTTATCATTCTGTACACCCAACAAACAATTTTTGTTCTGGAGATTTTACAGCAGATCTCAATGTTTGTTTATATGCGGTATATAATTTACAGGTCAGAGATAAAATGCATATTATGAAATGTATTACATCTTCACATGGAAACATATGTCCAATAATGAATATTCTACGTAGTGTGCGGGGTTTTCCTTATGAGAAGCACGCCACATAATGGAACGGAAGTGTTCAGAGTTGGCTTGCGTCGTTATCGAAATTGACCCTAATTACTGTAAAACAAGTTTGTTAGCGTTAATTCAATACATTTTCTTCAAAACATCAAAGACAAGTCGCCGCTTTCCATGATTTCACTTGCTTTTGAATCTCTCAAAAACGTTCCTAGGTTGGGAGTAAATATGAGACGACAGGAAACATTTTAAAACGATGCAACAGATACTGTTAAAAACAAAATTTGAACGTGAATGAGGAAAACATTTGTGAACGCACTACAGTACACTACAAACATTCATAATTCGTGCCCATGCAGTATAGAAAGAATATAAAATGGTGTGATAAAATATCTAATGCAGAGCATTTGGAGAGCCTTATCTAATGGCACATGATTATTACAATGATGAATCACGCGCGATCTTTCTTTTAGTTATTAATCTTGATTGTTTGTTCCATTGCAGGGGGTGATGGCCTGTGCAACAACATGTGCGTCATCGGACAATAACCACACAGCAGACAATAACCACACAGCGGTTGATATCATCTGGTTTCGTTGTCCTGTATTCTGGGACAATCTGGCTGCACCGTTGTTTCAGTTCAACGCTTTTATCACTGGCCACCCGAACAACTGAAGTACTTTTCTCGATGCTGACGGAGAAGGAACAGCGTCTGCAGAACCATGGGATTAGGCGTGACAAAGGGGATAACTGAAAGGCTGTTTATTTACTAGCGACCTGGAGTGAAGGCGGCTGCTACCTGAGACTACTTTGACAATCACAACAACGGCGGTCGGAGGAGAGTCAACCAGTAGGTAGATTTGTCATGTGTAGTGTCTGTCTGTGTGTAGTGTTTGTGTGTAGAGTCTGCCTGTATGTCTGTAATGTATGCATGTCTGCGTGCGAGCGAACGTCTGCCTGTCTGTCTCGTTTTTATTTTTTTTTCTGGCATGTCTGTCTGAATACTTGTTGGGAGCAATACTGTTAATGATTTTGCATATGTCTACTCTATCCCGCTCTGTGGCAAAGGGAGTTACGGACGCAGTTCCTAATCCCGCATACAGCGTTCGAAACATAGCTGCAGACGATTTGGCAGCAGACCGCCTAGCGCTGGTTTACAATCACTGGTATGGGTGCCGATCGTTCAGAATACAATGGCAAACTACTGAACGCAAACTTGCCTAGGAATCACAAACAGTTAATACATGCTGGAGTTGACTGCTACGTCCTGTAAAGAATACGCATCTAACGTAACTGCCATATCCAGCCGTCGCTGTCGCTAAGGGGTAGCGAATGCCGTTCGAAACTCTGCATACCGCTTTCGAAATCCCACATACCGCGTTCGCCATCCGCTGCAGGCGATTTGGAAGCAGACCGCCTTTGTTGATTTTCAATAAGTGTATGAACGTCGGTCGTTCAGTAGGAAGTGGCAAACTACAGAATGTAAACTAGCCTTGTAAATCATAAACAGCTAAAATATGCTAGGATTGATTGTGACCACTGCAACGCATATGCAGCCAACTTTATTATTTACGTTTAATTTATTATAATTAACTCTATTCATTTATCTGGGAAACAATTTCTGGATGAACATTTGCTGCCGATGCACGCCCACGTTTGTTGTATTGAAAGGCATAGCGTTTGTTTTAATCTTTCTAGTCAAACCGGGTCCGAATGGCTTGAACTATGGCGAAATAGCTTCAGTTTATAACCTTTCTTTGCAAATTATGGTAGAAATAGCTTCGGTTTCTGATCGTTTTTATGTAAACACTTGTCGAAATGGCTTGAAATTTGGTGAATAGTTTGTTTCTAACATGTCTGTTCAAACGGGGGCTGGAATTGCTTGGGAAGTAGCTTCACTTTCTAACTTTTCTATGCAAACCAGTGGGAATGGCTTTAAGTATGGTGAAATAGCTTCAGTTTCTAACTGTTCTATACAAACTGGAGTGGGAATGGCTTTAAGTATGGTGAAATAGCTTCACTTTCAAATTGTTCTGTACAAACCAGATTGGGAATGGCTTTAAGTATGATGAAATAGCTTCACTTTCTAAATTGCTTCTGTACAAACCACAGTGGGAATGGTTTGAAGTATGTTGAAATAACTTCACTTTCTAACTGTTCTATACAAACCCGAGTTTGAGTATGACGAAATAGCTACACTGTCTAATCTCTCTAACCAAACTTGGGTTTGGTCCAATGTGTTTGTTATTTGACCTGTTGATGGTTAATATCAAGTGTCTGAAACACATGGTGCTTGTTTCAATGGTTAGATATGAACTCTGTTAAAATTGTATAACCGTTGTTGGTTCAGATATTTTGTTGTCGTATGGTCGAAGTAAAGTTTATTTAGTCGTCATTTAGAGGCAGCAGGTTAGAATCCAGACGTGACAATATAGCTGTTCATTGATTCAGTGCCAAACAAGCAGAAGGTTTGGACTAGATATGGTGCACACACAATGTAATGAACAAGTATTATAATGTAAATATCCGTTCACTGAGCATTGCAACTGCGGAAGATACCACGAAACTGCTTTCCTCTACTTCTATCAGTGCAAACCAGTGCCCGAATTTATATCTCTTGCTACTTCAACACCCTTATTGGTTTTCTAACAATTGCTTCATTATCTCAGAAATGTTGAAAGCCTGTGAAAGATCCCTCCACAGACGTCTCTCACGCCGCATCTTGTGGGAAGCGCTGCTGTGGCATGTTCACGTCTTTGGTAACCTAGATACCACGCCATGGGTGTCGCGTGTGGGGACATTGTGGGGACACCACGGCGTCTAACGGCTGAAATATACATCAACATGGTCAATGCGTTGCGAATTCCTTGGACTGCCAGTGTAACTAACAACGATTGCCTGAAACAGGCTAATGAAACTGGAACATTATATACAACAATAAGGAAGAGAAAACAGCTTTCTTTGGTCATGTGATGAGAAGAGAGGCATCGGAGAACATCATGACGACTGGAAAGATCGAGGGAGAGAGAGGCAGAGGCCGACCAGAGAAATGATGCTGGATGGATTGATACGGCGGCATTCAGGAATATCAGCAGCAGAGTTACTCCAAAACACCAAAGACTGAGATATGTGGAAGACACGAAGGCCTACGCCAGCTGGCATGGCATTTGATGATGATGGTGGTGGTGGTCAATATAATCGTATCTCTTGATAGGCACTCAGAGAAGAGAAGCAGAAATAGGAGTTCATGCTATTCAAGATTATTTTTTTCTTTCTTTTGCGTTCGCTCTCTTTGAACACAGGCGTAGTCCATACACGTGCTACCACGCCTAGTGCACTGGACTGATTTTTGCGTGTGGATTAGCTTTCCATTTTACCAGTGTCCCTCGATATCAGGCGAGACAAGAACAATCTCCAGGTTCAGAGATATTTGTAATTTACATCCCCAAGTTCAATGTGTCTGTGTTTAGTATGTTTCTTCTCGCAGGAGCTAAATATACCTATTTGTTTCCAATTCATATCGTTATATCCTGCTGCAGCCGCTGCTTTTTCTTTTGCCCCAAATTAAGGACGAGAAGTCAACGTTTTAGTCCAACCGTCCGGTGTAGGGCTGAAGCCACTACCTCAGCATCAGCACAGCGGACAAGATTGTCTGGTTAACTACAATATACTTATAAGCACTCGGGACATACCGTTGAGTGCATTATATGCCTCAGCTGTTGAAGTCTTCACTGTTCCAGTAAAGCTGATATTGCTATTGTAGATTCCACATCGCCTGGACCCCCGCCCACCGGTCCAGTGACGTGTATTGATGCTTGCAAGTCTTCATTGTATTTCCTACCGACTTCACACACACAACACAATCTAGAGATAAGACTGTTCTGTCCTAGTACTATTACTGTCTTTACACTTCAGTCTAGAGCAGTGGTTCTCAACCTTTTATGGCCCGTGCCCCCCTTCACCATATTTTCAGAACGTCATTTCCCCCCCCCCCCCTTTCGTATTTCCTTACCTAAAAATTTGGCCCGTGACCCCCTTCACCATATTTTCACAACGTCACCCCCCCCCCCCCTTTCGAATTTCCTACCTAAAATCCCCCCTCTCGCTCCTGCCCCTACACATTATACGTAATAATGGAAGCACATACCAAAACAAGTCTAGACGTCCACATAAAACGTGATTTGTGGGTCAACTTAACTTTATAAAATGAATTTTAGAAGAGGTGAGACGTACAGAACCGTAAAGTATGAAGAGAAAAACAATACCAAGTAATCGGTTCTTGTATTAACGCGATCTTGAAATAATCTTCACCCCCCCCCCCCCCCCCCCTGGGAACACTAAAATTCGCCCCTGGGGGGGGGGGAATTCCCCACCGGTTGAGAACCACTGGTCTAGAGCCACTAAGACGGTGGTTCTCAACCAGTGGGGAATTTCCCCCAAGGGGGAAATTTAGGGTTTCCGGGGGCGGGGGGCGATCTCCATGGCGAAGAGTTTACGGACGCGGTTCGTAATCTCGTATATCCGCGTTGGAAATACAGCTACGCGCGATTTGGCAGTAGACCGCGTTGCGTTGGTTTTGCGTTGGTATCGGTGCCGGTCGTTCAGAAAGCAATGGCAAACAACTGAACGTAAACTTGGCAAGAGATCACAGCGGCAGAAATGCTTGTGTTGACTGCGATGTCCTGTAAAAAGGATATGCAAAAAAAGGGGGGGGGGGAGGGGATTAAGACCACAGATTGGCAGACTCAAAATGGCTTCAGGCACAATATCCTGGTTTTCTATTGAGCGTTTTGTTTGACCAAGCACAATTTTTTGGCATTCTGGTGTCCTGTGTATTAAGTCACAATTCTTTGACGTTTTACTACATTATAAAATTAATCTATGCATGTAAAGGTTATTTACAAATATGGAAGAAAATAAGGATTTTCACTATTATAGGCATGTTATTTTGAATGCACTTTTTGAGGCTGACAGTTTTAGAAATTCATTTTCTTTCGTTCGCTGGAAGGGGTTGGGGTGGGGGTGACATTCTGACATATATAGTAAAAGGGTGCATGGGCAAAAAAAAAAAAAAAAGGGCTGAGAACCACTGCACTAAGAGATCTACGAATACTCACTGGTCCACCACTCCTGCGCCGTGGCGAAGGCGTTACGAATGCAATTCGTAATCCCCCATACCGCGTTCTAAACGGGCGATTTGGAAGCAGACCGCCTCGTGTTGGTTTCCATACAGCGGTATGAGTGCCGATTGTTCAGAAAGCAATGGCAAACTACTGAAAGTAAACTTGTCAAGAAATCAACAGCAGCCCATAAATGCTGGAGTTGACTGCGACGCCCTGTAAAGGATATGCAACTAACTTTAACATCACTCTGGACAATCCCATAAGCTCTCATTCTCTCCAATAGAAACCAAAGAGAGTGGATACCGATTGTCCCTGGTTAGCTATAGGTCGGAAACCGTTCACGCCCCCCGTTAACGGAACCAACCCCAGACTCAACTGCCCACAGTAAGAAGGGTAGAGTTGTCAAGAGTCTCACATGCCACACTTTTGTTTCCATTTGAAACATTTGCACTGGGTTAGCGAAAGAGGGGGGGGGGGGATATTGTTTGTTTTTGATGTCTTGTTCTCTGGCTTTGAACTCAAGGATAGTCCGTACACATGTTACAACTTCTAGTGCACTGGACTGATTTTTAGCGTGTGGATTAGTTTTCCCTATTACCATTTTTTTTCTCTCGCCATCAGTCGAACCCGACTTAAGAGGTACTTCTAATTTACGTTCCTAAGTCAAGGACGAGACATCAACAGAAGATAGTGAGTAAGGGAATTGGTAATCTCACAGAGACCGTAGACTGACCAAAAATTCTATTCGATTCGATTCTACCATTATCCCTACCCCGTCCAACCTCAATGAGTAGTTAGTTATATTAGGGTTCATTGTTGGCTCAGATAAACAGTCCTGTGACTGAGTCGGCCGCTAATAGCAGCTGCCCAAGGTTTTACCCTCACAAACTTATTAATTTGAAGGTGATTGTTGTCCATGGGGGTAATGATCATGAGGGATTTTAAGACGCCGGCAGCTGTTATAGGACACACCTTCTGACCGTCTTCTGTCGAGGTAACCGTTTGTAGGTCAGTAGAGTGTAACGGTTAAAGTCGAAGACGGCATTCTTGGCATTCTGATCCGTTGTTTACCTGGTCGTTCTTTGACACAGTTTCTTGAGGCTGTCTGTGTTAGTCACGCTCTGACATGACATTCCGTGTGTTAGCAGTGACAGTAAGTACTGACATGTGATTCTATCTATCTATCTATCTATCTATCTATCTATCTATCTATCTATCTATCTATCTATCTATCTATCTATCTATCTATCTATCTATCTATCTATCTATCTACCTGCCTGCCTGCCTGCCTGCCTGCCTGTCTGTCTGTCTGGCTGGCTGGCTGGCTGGCTGGCCTGCCTGCCTAATCTGTTTATCTAACCTATCTAACTTGTCTGGCTGTACCTCTCTCTCTCTCTCTCTCTCTCTCTCTCTCTCTCTCTCTCTCTGTCCGTCCGTCCTTCCGCCTGCCGACCGTCTATCTCGCTGGCCATCCGTCCACATACCCACCTACCTGACCACTCACCCATCCACCTAGTTCCTACATACTTACCTACATACCTACCTACCTGCATGCCCACTCATCCACCTACCTACACGCCTGCCCACTCACGCACCTAATACCTACTTACCTATCTACCTACCCGCCTGCCCACTCACCCACCTAATACCTATTTACCTATCTACCTACCTACCTGCCCACTTACCCACTTACCCGCCGGCCCACTCACCCACCCACCTACCTACCTACCTACCTACCTATCCGCCTGCCTACTCACGCAATTACATACCTAACTACCTTTCTTCCTTCTTCTGTCATTTATCTCCCGTGGAGCATAGCGGACCCCCCCCCCCCCCCCAATCAGCACACGCCAGACCTCGATCTCTTGCCACCTTCCACAGCTACTTCTTTGTCCTCCCCGTATTATTCATCTCTGCCTCTAATTCACCCCTTCGTGTGTTTTTGTCTCTCCCTCTATTCCGTTTGCCCCGTGGCTTCCAGAGACATGCCCTTCTGTCATCATCAGGTTTTCTCTGTGTCTCCAGCCCACCACCGGCGTGTTGTCCTCGCCTCTTGCTTGTCTGGAATCTGTGTAGTTCTCCCCCTAATCCCAGCATTACTGGTTCTGTCAGACCACTTTAGTCACTCAGATCTGCGCAGCCACCAGGTAAAGGTATTTGTCGTTTGTTAGTACCTGTTGTAGTCTCTGTTCGTGTTTCCACGCTGTAGTAGCGATTTCAGGTTAGAGTTAAATATCCTGAAAGACAATAAAAACAGTTTAAATGCGTGTAATTCCTGCATAGGAGTTACGCGTACCTAACTGTTGTAATTAAATTTTTTTTAAATATCCTGTTAGAACAGTGGTTCTCAACCGGTGAAGAATACCCCCCCCCCCCCCCCCCCCATGGGGGAGGGGGGGGGGAAATTAAGATTATTTCAAGATCGCGTTAACACGAGAACCGATTACTTGATATTGTTTTTCCCTTCATACTGTACGGTTCTGTAAGTCTCACACATCTAAAATTTTATAAAGTAAGTAGACCCACAAATCACGTTTTATGGGGACGTCAAGACTTGTTTTAGTATGTGCTATTAAATTTAGCTTCCATTATTACGTTTACTGTGTAGGGGCGGGGGCGGGACTTTTAGGTAGGAAATACGAAAGGGGTGGGGGAAATGACGTTCTGAAAATATGGTGAAGGACCAAAAAAGGTTGAGAACCACTGTGTTAGAACATTATATACAACAATAAGAAAGAGACAAACGACTTTCTTTAGCCATGTGATGAGAAGAGAGGCATTGGAGAACATCGTGGCAACTGGAAAGATCAAGGGGAGGAGAGGCAGGGGTCGACCAAGAGAAATGATGCTGGATAGGCTGAAACGGTGGCGTGGAGGAATATCATCATAGGAGTTGACCCAGAACACCAAGGACCGAGAGACATGAACGCCTACGCCAGCAGGCAGGGTATTCGATGATGATGATGATGATGATGATGACGATATCCTGCTGCAGCCGTTACTTCTCGTATCGTATAAATATTCTAAGTATGGAACTAGGTTTAATTTCTTCTGATCACATCCACACGTTTCCTGGTGCAGTGAATGCTCCTCGTGCCTCTTGTATTATTTTTTAAATGTCTACCGCAAACCCCCCCCCCCCCCCCCCCCCCCCACACTGTGTTTACTGTGCTAACTAAATAGGTAAATGGTGATTAAATCTGTTATCTTTTGGGATATCATCCTTGCACTCCGGACAAGCTCAACGGAGCTAAGGTAAACTTGCCAAGAAATCACAAACAGCCAAACAACGCTGGGGTTGACTGCCACGTCATGTAAAGGATATGCAACTAACTAACGGCATTTCTTTCTCGATATTAACGCTTTCTCTACCTCTCTAGATTTGCATCAGGGCCACTATTTTACTGCGCGGGTCATGTTCCTCTGTATGGACTGATGTAGAACTATTCATCTGTGTTTAGAGTTTTGCCTGCTGTGTCCACCTTGTTTCGCATAATCCCAAAATGCTTATCTTATAATATATCTACCCATATACTTCCATTCACCTGTTTGTCTGTCTGTATGTCTATCCAGCCAGTCAAACAATCCTACCTACCTACTTACCCACTCAACTCATGTCTGCCTGTCTGTCTGTCTGCCTGTCTGTCTGCCTGCCTGCCTGCCTGCCTACCTACCTACCTACCCACCTGCCTACCTATCTACCTACCTACCAACCAATCTACATAACTACCTACCTACATACCTACATACCTACCAACTTACCTACTCAACTCATGTCTGTCTGCCTGCCTGTCTGCCTGCCTGCCTGTCCAGCCAGTCAAACACACCTACCTATCCATCCACTCAACTCATGTCTGTCTGCCTGCCTGCCTGCCTGCCTGTCCAGCCAGTCAAACACACCTACCTATCCATCCACTCAACTCATGTCTGTCTGTCTGCCTGCCTGCCTGCCTGTCCAGCCAGTCAAACACACCTACCTATCCATCCACTCAACTCATGTCTGTCTGTCTGCCTGCCTGCCTGCCTGTCCAGCCAGTCAAACACACCTACCTATCCATCCACTCAACGATGTATATTTATCTCTGTCTACTCTATCTAGCCGGCCAAACACCTACCTACCCATCCAACTATCTGTCTGTCCATCCGTCTATCAGCAAACGAAACACACCTACCTACCTACCTACCTACCTACCTACCTGCCTGCCTGCCTGCCTGCCTACCTACCTACCTACATACCTACATACCTACCTACCTACCCAGCCAACTGTCTATATAGTCTGTCTGTCTGCCTGCCTAGTTATCTCTCGGTCTGGCGTTTGCTGTGCATGCTTGTCTGTCGTCTGTCTGCCTGTTTATCTGTCGGTCTACCGTTTGCTGTGCACGCTTGTCATCTGTCTACCTGCCTGCATGTCTGTTGCTCTGCCTGCTTGTCTGTCTGCGCCCGACTCTGTTTTAATGTGTTCTAGCTTCTCCTCCTACACAGGCATTCGTCAGTATTTTCTATATCTAATATCCTCAATCCAGTTGAATAGGAAAACTACAACTTATATCTTAACACAACAAAAGACAAAAATAATGCATACAGATAAAACTGCTATGGAGAAAGAAATATATGCTAATGAGGAAAAATTGGAGGTGGTGGAAAATTTCGAATATCTTGGGTGATTGATTACCAACAATGGCGACACAATGAAAGAAGTTAAAAGATGAATATATATTGCTCTTCAAAGACGAAAACAACTGAATAAATTGTGGAGAGGGACAGATAGAACTACAAAAATTAGATTTGTAAGAAAAGCGTTTTGCAACATACGCCTGTGAGACCTGGCACTTACTAAACAAGCTGAACAGCGCATAAATGCCCTTGAATATAAATGTTATAGACGAGTTCTAAGAATATCTTGGGTAAAGAAAAGAACAGATACGCTCATACTTCAAGAGCTGAATATCGAAGAAGGTTGGCTATTAAAGATGATAAAACAAAGAAAATTAAAACATTTTGGTCACTTGAAACGTCACGAAAGTTGGAGAGAACAATAATGGAGGGGTATATGCCTGGGAAGAGGGGAAGAGGATGGCCAAAGAGTTGATGGGGCAGGATGTGGCGAATGATCTCCGGATGGGTGTATTGGACGTGGAACATCTTGCTTATGACCGAGAAGATTTCTGGAAGGTTGTTATGGGAGCGAGCTTCTGCAAAGGACATGCTACTGAATGAATGAATGAATGAATGAATGAATAGCGAAAGGGAGAGAGACAGACAGATCGGGGCATCTTTGCTTTTTGCACGGTTTCAGTCGCCAGCAAAGCCAGTTTTATCTGTTCCTGATAATTTCAGTTCCTCGCCGTCTGCTGTTCCCATGTTAGAAGAAGAGTTGTGTGTGATTACATGTGTCTGCAGTTGACAGACAGAAGCTCGATTGTTCTTTGCCGAACCTGACCGCCGACTGCTGAGATGTTGTGTGAGATTGCGAGTGCCTCGTGCCTTCTAGAGATGTATATCTACCTAGTCTAAGGAGGAGATTGACAGCATAGGGGAGGCACTGAGCCCAAGACTCAAGACTTCACACTGTTAGTGGATTTATGGGCATTTTTTTTTGGGGGGGGGGGGGGGGAGAGGGGGGGGGAGGGGGGACGCTCACAGAAGACACGGGCAAGAAACTAGGCGTCCAAGAAAAACTAGACAAGAGAGAAATTAAAGCATTTAAAGCAGCAGTTTTCTACCCGTGAACCCATGGCTCTCCGACCAACTTCATACACAGTAAGGATACACCTAAAATACACAGAACTTTTGAAATCAATCAATCAATCAGGTGCCGTCTCCACAATGAAGGTTAGCTGCAATGGATCTCCAATACTGTCTCTAACCTTGACTGTACATTCTGTCATATTGATGTTTGTCCATCTCTTGATGTTATCTTCCCACTTGTATCGTTGCCTACCTCTTGTTCGCTTGCCTTCAACCTTACCCTCCAGTATGGTTTTTTTTTTTTTTTAAATAAGAGTGTTGTGTCTATTAACGTGGCCGAAATATTTCTCTTGCCTCTTTTTTATTTCTGTCATCAACTTACTGCCGACTTCCTGGCCTAGAGGTTAGAGACTTTTCTCCGTAATCTCGTATACTCTCGTAGGTAACGTGACGACGGTGAGAATCAGCAGTGGTTCGACTCGCGTCGGTAACTTACGCGGTATGTGATCCGGCCGCTCAGAAAGCAATGGCAAACTACTGAGCGTAATCTTGCCAAGAAATCAACAATCAGCTGAAAGATGCTGATGTTGACACAATGTCCTGTAAAGGACATGCAAACAATTTTTTTTTTTTCATCAACTCACTTTTCATTCCCAGTTTTTTCTAGAACCTCTGTATTTGATTGCTTTTGTTTCCGTGAAATACGATATATTCTCTGTATATCCACATCTCCAAGGCCTCTATTCGACTTTCTAATTACTTTTTCATTGTCCAGGCTTCTGCAGCATACGGAATGTTGAATATACATGATAGTTGACCATTCTAATTTTTAATGCGTTGTTAATCTCTAGAAGTTTATACTGATTTAATGTTGTTGGAAACATTTTTTGGCCATTCCTATTCTCTTTCTGATTTCTGTGTCACTTCGGTCTTCCAAAGCATTCACCAACCAACCGCAACCGACCGACCGAACAATCAATCAATCAACAGACCGACTGACCTTCCAATCAAGCAACCGACCGACTGATCAGCCAATCGACCGACCGAGCCATCAACCGACCAACCAACCAATCAATCAATCGACCAACCGACCGATCGGCTGACCGACCGACCAATCAACTAACCGACCAATCAACCAATCGACCGACCATTCGACCACCCAACCAACCAATCGACCATTCGACCACCCAACCAACCAATTGACCGATCAATCAACCGACCTACCGACTCAATTGACCGACCGACCGACCAATCAACCGACCGACCGACCAATCAACCGACCGACCGACTGACATATTAACCGACCGACCAACCAACCAACCAAACAGCCAAACAACCAACCAACCAACAAAATTCACCAACCAACCGCAACCGACCGACTGAACAATCAACCAATCAACAGACCGACTGACCTTCCAATCAAGCAACCGACCGACTAATCAGCCAATCGACCGACCGAGCCATCAACCGACCAACCAACCAATCAATCAATCGACCAACCGACCGATCGGCTGACCGACCGACCAATCAACTAACCGACCAATCAACCAATCGACCGACCATTCGACCACCCAACCAACCAATCGACCATTCGACCACCCAACCAACCAATTGACCGATCAATCAACCGACCTACCGACTCAATCGACCGACCGACCAATCAACCGACCGACCGACCAATCAACCGACCGACCGACCAATCAACCGTCCGACCGACTGACATATTAACCGACCGACCGACCGAACAACCAACCAAACAGCCAAACAACCAACCAACCAAACTACCATGTCCCCTACATTGGCGCTGTTCCAAGTTATTGTCTAACTTTGGTAGTCTCAGGCATTTACCCTAACGTCCTGTCAGTGAACTTTGGACATGTTGGAGCGCTTAGTTTGATCCCTGGGACAATAAACAATAAATAAAGCTCTTACCACTTACTGTGTCACATACGTCGTCCAACAGAGTACACGATAAACTTGGTCCGCCTGTCTGAGATGTTTTGTTTAGCCGTCCTCATTCTGTAGTTCGCTTGCCTCTGGGCAGTCTCACAAGCCGCTTGCTCAGATTAACTCCTTATCTTTTTGGAGCCGTTGAGCGCTGGCTTCAAATATTTGCACTCATAGGGTAAGCCGATGTTTTAGACACAAATATGTGGTCGAGAAAAAAGCTTTGCTGATTAAAAAAAAAAGTGCAGTGGGACATTAGCGTCAAGGGACAACATTAGGAAATAGTTTGATGTAAACAATCGTTGTATTGTCGTCACAATCAGAGCGTCGTTCTCATGATGGTCTGCCGGAGAGACTAGATCAGGGGTGGCCAACACGAGGCCCGCGAGCCGCATGCGGCCCGCCGGTAGTCATGTTGCGGCCCTCGGAGTGGGAAACGACGATGTGGTCGAAGCTGTAGCACGCTTGCTTGTTTACTTTAATTTAACAAAAAAAATTAGGTGCGTAGCCCGGTAGGAAATATTATATCTGAAATTTGGCCCGCCTGCTGAAAAGGTTGGCCACCCCTGGACTAGATCTTTGGCTGGTTCCCCTGCCACAGTCCATTTTCATGCACAGAGAGTTTTCAATAAACTGTCTCCATCTGTGTGTTGGTCGACCACTGCCTCTTCTTCTAGAAAGCATGCATTCAATGACTGATTTGACTCAACCATGGCTGCCTTACATTAAGCCTGAGTATTTCAGTTTCCGAGACATCATGTTGTCTAGGAACCAGTTGTCCTCAGTGTTTAGTTTTTGTCTTTGTATTGCATATGTTGCTGCTCTCCGTGGCCAAGAGCTTATGGACTTGATTTGTAAGCCCGCTTATTTGCGTTCAAAACACAGCTGTGAACGATTTGGCAGCAGACCGTGTTTTGCTGAGTTTTAACGAGTTGGTATGGGAGCCGGTCGTTCAGAAAGCAATGGCAAAATACTGAATGTAAACTTGCTAAGACATCAACAATAGCAATAAAATACCGGTGTTGACAGCGATGTCCTGTAAAAAAGGATATGCAAAAACAATTGCAAATGATCAGTTCCTGTCTTTGTATTGCATATGTTCAGTTCCTCTGTTTGTATTGCATATGTTCAGTTCGTGTGTATGTATTGCATATGTTCAGTTCTTATATTTGTATTGTATATGTTCAGTTCCTGTCTTTGTAGTGCATATGTTCAGTTCCTGTCTCTGTATTACATCTGTTCAGTTCTTATGTTTGTATTGCATATGTTCAGTTCCTGTGTTTGTATTGTATATGTTTAGCTGCTGTGTTTGTATTGCATATGTTCAGTTCGTGTGTATGTATTGCATATGTTCAGTTCCTGTGTATGTATTGCATATGTTCAGTTCCTGTGTTTGTATTGCATATGTTCAGTTCATGTGTTTGTATTACATATGTTCAGTTCCTGTGTTTGTATTACATATGTTCAGTTCCTGTGTTTGTATTATATATGTTCAGTTCTTATGTTTGTATTGTATATGTTCAGTTCCTGTCTTTGTAGTGCATATGTTCAGTTCCTGTCTCTGCATTACAACTCTTCAGTTCTTATGTTTGTATTACATATGTTCAGTTCCTGTGTTTGTGTTGTATATGTTTAGGTCCTGTGTTTGTATTGCAAATGTTCTGTTCCTTGTTTGTATTGCATATGTTCAGTTCCTCTCTTTGTATTGCATATGTTCAGTTCCTGTCTTTGTATTTCATATGTTCAATTCCTTTCTTTGTATTTCATATGTTCAATTCCTTTCTTTGTATTTCATATGTTCAGTTCTTCCCTTTGTATTTCATATGTTCAGTTCCTGTCTTTGTATTGCATATGTTCAGGGTTGGGCCCCCAAGTCTCGTATTGTGATCAAGGCATCACAGCGGACTCTCTTTGTAACGAAGGCTGGAACGAATCCTGATATCTTCTGTCAGATCACTATACTCATACAAGCAGTCATCAGCCCTGATGTATTCCACTCCTGATGTAGTCCACTCCTAATGTAGTTCACTCCTGATGTATTCCACTCCTGATATAGTCCACTCCTGATGTAGTCCACTCCTAATGTAGTCCATTCCTGATGTAGTTCACTCCTGATGTAGTCCATTCCTGATGTAGTCCACTCCTGATGTAGTCCACTCCTGATGTAGTCCATTCCTGATGTAGTCCACTCCTAATGTAGTTCACTCCTGATGTAGTCCACTCCTAATGTAGTTCACTCCTGATGTAGTCCACTCCTAATGTAGTTCACTCCTGATGTAGTCCACTCCTGATGTAGTCCACTCCTAATGTAGTTCATTCATGATGTATTCCACTCCTGATGTAGTTCACTCCTGATGTAGTCCATTCCTGATGTAGTCCACTCCTGATATAGTCCACTCCTGATGTAGTCCACTCCTAATGTAGTCCATTCCTGATGTAGTTCACTCCTGATGTAGTCCATTCCTGATGTAGTCCACTCCTGATGTAGTCCACTCCTGATGTAGTCCACTCCTAATGTAGTCCACTCCTGATGTAGTTCACTCCTGATGTAGTCCACTCCTGATGTAGTCCACTCCTGGTGTATTCCACTCCTGATGTAGTCCACTCCTGATGTAGTCTGCTCCTGATGTAGTCCACTCCTGATGTAGTCCACTCCTAATGTAGTCCACTCCTGATATAGTCCACTCCTGATGTAGTCCACTCCTGATATAGTCCACTCCTGATGTAGTCCACTCCTAATGTAGTCCACTCCTGATGTAGTCCACTCCTAATATAGTCCACTCCTGATGTAGTCCACTCCTGATGTAGTCCACTCCTGATGTAGTCCACTCCTAATGTAGTCCGCTCCTAATGTAGTTCGCTCCTGATGTAGTCCACTCCTGATGTAGTCCACTCCTGATGTAGTTCACTCACATGTAATGTTGTCTTCATCTTAATCACGTTATCTCTACTATCCGGTGTGCTGATGTCGAGGTGGCGGGTTCAACCCTTCCATCGTTCAGTTGAACTAAAATGTTGACTTCTCGTCCTTGACTTTGTGACGTAAATTATAAGTACCTCAGAAGTTGGAGTGGATTCGCCTGATAATAGAGACAGCTAGTAGTCCACACGCATAAATCAGTCAAGCGTGGACTACTACTCTCATATCAAAGGAAGCAGAAAAAGTCTCCACCTGACTCATTAGCACATTCTTAAGCAATGATGCATTTGTGTATATGACCGGAGCACTATTGTTCAGCCTTTGATATCATTCCGTGCTTTCTTCAGTTTCTGATCTGGCATTACTTCCTTCTTCTTCTTCTTCTTCTTCTTCTTCTTCTTCTTCTTCTTCTTCTTCTTCTTCTTCTTCTTCTTCTTCTTCTTCTTCTTCTTCTTCTTCTTCTTCTTCTTCCGCCACCATCCTCTTATCTGTCTCATTAATTCAGTAGCATGTTCTTTGTAGAACCTCGCTCCTATAACAACCTTTCGCAAAACTTTTCAGTCATAAGCAAGATGTCCCGCGTCCGATACACCCATCTGGAGGTCTCTGCCACATCCTGCACCTATCTTCTCTTTGGCCCTCCTCTTCCTCCCTTCCTGGGCATTTACCCCTCCATTATTGTTCTCTCAAAACTTTCATGACATTTCATGTGATCATGGTTGTTAGGGTGTCTTGGCAAGTTTTGCAGAAGGTAGTTTGCTGTTGCTTTCCTTCTGGGCAGTGACTGTACTAGTCGGTGGACATAGCCATTGTCTCTACTGATGAGATCTGTCTACATACCACATTTGGAAAACTTTCAGTCCACCTCACATTGTTATTCATTGTCTGTGTTTCTGCAGCAACCAGCGATGTAGACCCAATCTAACACTGTATCCTAATATACCAGGCAATAGATACAAGTCTAATCTCACCTAGTATGTACCTTAGCTGTTGAGATGTGACAAACTGTTTCATGTTGTGGAATGTTTATTTTGACCATTCTTATTCTGTTTCTGATCTCTTCCTCACACCCGTCTCCATTTGTTATTAGTTACTTGCATATCCTCTTACTGGACGTTGCAGTCAACCCCATAATTGTTTGGCTCTTCGTTATTCCTGGGCAAGTTTACGTTCAGTAGTCTGCTATTGCAGTCCGACGACCGACACCCATACGATTTCATTTTAAAAAAAATGCAAGGCAGTCTGCTGCCAAATCGCCCGCAGTTGTGTTTCGATCGCGGTATGCTGGATTACGAACTGCGTCCTTAACGAGCGTGCCCATCTATTATTAAACAATAAAAAGGCGGGCGCACTTTTACACACTTTGGGGCGGTTTGGGTACATGTTGCTAGCGCCATATTTGTATAGATCAGTCGACACTCTATGGGTCACGTGGTTGATATCATGCGCCTTTACTTTTCTGGGAATTTCCTGCTTTCTATTTTAGGCTGGGGCGACCGGAAAGTCCAGGTCAGGTTACACACAACCGCCACGATATGGATTCGAACAGGTGATGCCCCGGCCGGTGGGCAAGTCTGCTAGCCGCTGTAATACCCCGATTCCTTCATCTTTATTTATAAATTAGTATTAGTTATTGAAGATTCAGCAGGACAAAATGCATTGGAAATCGAAGGATTCCAGGAAGCAACGACTCAGACATGGAATAATATTGGAGCTTAGACTGAAGCATAGCTGAAAAGAATGGCCGAGAATGGCAACAGGAAATAGATAAGATCATAAATTATGAACGTAGGTCAGAATGGCTGAATGATAAGAACGTCTGTTCTTAAACATGCAGGTGCTGATGCAGAGGTATGGGGTTCAACCACTATACCGGTCAATTTTACTGAAATGTTGACTTCTCGTCCTTGTCTTGGGGACGTAAATTACAAGTACCTCTGAAGTCGGAGTAGGTTTACCTGATGACGAGGGACACTGGTAATAAGGAAAGCTAATCCACAAGAAAAACTCAGTCCAGCGCTACTAGAAGTAGTATTTGGACTACGCTTGAGTTGAAAGCGATCGAGCGCAAATAATAATATTAATAATAAAAAACACATTATGAACACCTATGCATATATCAGTTGGTGATATTTTGGTACATCTTGTTATCTGCACACTCCGGCAGCACGGCAGCGCAGCGGGAAGCACGTTATTTCTTGCCCACCCGATGGCCATGTGTTCGAATCTCCGTTATGGTGAATTCTTTAAGCTGACCTAGGCTTCAAGGTTGTCCCAGCCTAAAATTTCATTCTCATTGTTTCTGATCTATTCATCACACCCGTCGCCATCTCACCTTATCTCATCTTGTTCCTCTTGTACTTTGCGGTGCCGATATGAAGAATAAAACAGCGGGAGGGTGACCCAGCCTAAACTTTGACCATTCTCATTGTTTCTGAACTCTTCCTCACACCCGTCAACATCTCATCTCATCTCATCTCATCTCATCTCATCTCATCCCATCTGGTTCCTCCTGTACCTTGCGGTGCCGATGTGAAGCATAAAACAGCGGGAGGGTGACCCATCCTAAACTTTGACCACTCTCATTGTTTCTGATCTCTTCCTCACATCCTTCACCATCTAATCTAATCCAATCTAATTTCATCTCATCTCATCAAATCCCATCCCATCTTGTTCCTCTTTTACCTCGTGGTGCAGAGGTGAAGCATAAAACAGCGGGAGGGTGATGTCAGGGTCTTAAACCTGGCTCGTTATACCTAACACATGTGAGACAGTACAAGTACAATGTGATTTGACTCGAGACACAAACGACACGAAGTTCAATGGATTTATTTACAGATCACATGCAAGACGATCTAGTTTTACATGTGATGATCGTTACAATACATAAGTTAGACATCAATACACTTACACACAAACCACAGCTCACAGTCTATCTCGCAAGATGTACAGGCACTCGACTTTCGGGCACAGAACTACACAAAGCCTTTCTCACTTTCATACGTCCTGTCGGTCCGAGTACCCTCAGCTGTCTGGCTATCTTTCGCAACGCGCCTTCCCTCCTGAAGTGGCTTCACGAGGTCTGCGTGCGTCTTGCTTTGTCCTTGCCTGACCGCTGGCTGTCTCGTCAGCCAGCAACCTCGCAGGCAGGTAACTAATACTCGCCTGGCGGGCGTAACGATGTTACGGCATCCCTGCTAGAGCCTATTCGCCTGGCGGGCGTAACGATGTACCTGCATCTCCGATGGCAACACTTTAGACTCTGACATGCTCCCCCGGGGCTTCTTCATGAAAGATGTCATCTTTCATGTAAACTCTATATACATATCTGGTTAATATTTTAACCTTGTCAGAGTCGACCCTTCTGTTGTTATTTACATTGGTATAGAAAATACATAAGAATAAACATGTTGGCATAGAAACATATCAGAAATGGAAGTTGTATTTTGAGACATGTGGTGTTCAACGTTTAACACTTGCCAGGTTTCATACTCTCGATGGCTGATTACCTTAATTGCATTATTGACCCAGTCAGATCGGTAGTAACAGCTTCCCAAGCAACTACCTCGCAGCCTCTAAACAAAAATAATAATATGCTTTTTGAAACAAAAAACATCTGGCAAGACTGTAATACGGCTTTATATAAGCCGCATTCAACGCTCAAACTCTGACCTCATTTGGCCAGAAGCTCTTGTGTCGGTCTGCAATGTCGGTAATACTATACCATGCCCAGTTTATGGCTTCCTTGGCGTGTTAACAATCTGGCAACAACATGGCTATTTATATACAACACATAATCGCATACATTTCAAGTTTACCGCCCTTTGTGTAATCATGTAATAACAATTAAATGAAAGGGACATAACTTTCAAAAATTATCAAATATAATATCTTACAATTATTCTTCTATTTCTCAGCGTCATAGCTTGATGTTTTTCCATACTAGCGAAAAAATGTCGATAGTATGAATAAATTAATCAAGATATGATTCTAAGATTACACTAAATGAAAAATATTAATACACAATTCGTGTATTCAGAAATTGTTAATACCTAAATATTTTAAAAGCGTCATAACTTTTTAAGCTTTTGTTTGTCGTCTGCTACTTTTGAACTAAATTTCTAAATCATCCGGAAGTACACACGAACAGCTGATGTTGAAAACTCTAGAACACACTTGTTCCGGTCTGATGTAGTAATACGGAATGTACAATGTTCTGATAGTTCATGTGTTGGTTGTTTCGCTGGAAAAACTTCTGGATTTCGATTTACTGCAGTGGTGTAGATGTCAATGTTCAGGTCACACTTTCACACACGGAGTTAAAATATCACTGGATATGTTCCAATCGCAGATACCACTGATAAATTGGATAGTTCGCTTGCGGTAAGTTCAGAGCGAATGTGGCACTGTTCTTGTTTCGTAATATATTTACAATTAATATAGTTTACTTTCTATCACATACTGCACAATTATTCACGACAATCACTACGTTAATAATAAAATAAGAAACTATATATATTGGGAATAAACCCTATCACATCACATAGTAGACATACACAGCTTTCGTGAAAAAAAATATTCACTGATGGATGGCTGTGTTGGTCTGAGTGTATTTAACACACTGCACTCAGACATTGGTGCTTATTGGGTCGGTCGGACAACGGGACAAAAGATCGGCAATCGTGTTGGTTCTGCCAGCGATATGTCGAACTTCAAAGCTGTAATCTTGGAGCTTAAGAGACCAGCGCGCTACCATTTGGTTGGAAGGTACACCTGAATTGATAAATTTCAATGGACTACTGTCGGACTCCACAATAAAATGACGTCCCAGGAGGAATCTAGACAATTTAGTTATACCCACCACTAGAGCGAGGGCTTCCAACTGTGGTGTTGACCAATTTCGTTCTCTCGGTTTTAATTTTCTGGAGACATAGTACACAGGATGTAGAATGTTATCATGCTCCTGTAACAAGACTGCTCCAATCGCCACGGAGCTCGCATCTGTGCGTAATCTGAAAGGTAATTGAAGATTGGGCAATTTCAGAATGGGATTGTGTAAGCTATTATCAGAAAAATAAGATAATACTTTCTGGAATGCAAATTTTAGGCATTCATTGTTTACAATTTTCTCGGGTTGATCTTTTGTTAGTAGGTTAGTAAATACTTCAGTCAGTTCAGCAAAATCTGGTATGAACTGCCTATAATAATTTATAAGTCCCAACAAACTTCTGACTTGCTTTTTCGTAGTCGGAAGTGAGAGTTTTAGTATTTTGGACACAATGTTATCGTCTGTCGTGACAAAGCCATTAGATATTTTGTACCCCAAGAAGGATATTTCCTGGTAGGCTATGTCTACTTTTGCAGGCTTCACCGTCAGTCCGTGCTGTCTAATCCGTTCAAATGTCTGTTCTAATGTCTTTATGTGGTCTGTCATCGTCTTTGTGTGAACACAAATGTCGTCTATATAACAGATGATGTTCGGTATGTCTAATAGTAGAAGTCGTGTCATACGTACGAATGTCGCTGGGGCATTGACAAGCCCAAATGGAAGTTTGCACCATTCGTACAGTCCCCAAGGTGTGGCAAATGCTGTCAGATGTCTGCTCTGTTCGTCTACCGCTATTTGCCAGTAACCTTTAGTCATGTCTACCTTCGTAAAGAACCTAGAGTCTGTCAGTTCTGTCAGTAGATCTTCAGAGTTGGCCATTGGCTCTAGATCTAAGAGAGTTATCTTATTTAATTTCCTATAGTCGACACAGAGTCTTATCGTGTTGTCCTTTTTGCGTACTATGACCATTGGAGATGAGAAATGTGATTGGGATCGTCTAATGATGTTGTTTTTCTCTAAGCTGATGATCTCCTGATGTAAGTTTTCTTTGTAATGCAATGGAATGGTGTATGGTCTGCATTTTATGGGTGTATTTGACGTGAGTGTGATGTGATGCTGTACTAATTCTGTTTGTCCTGGGTTGTTGGAAAAGATGGTGTTGTACTGTTGTATGAGGTGTTTGCAACTGTCTGTTTCTGCTTGAGTTAACTTTGGGTTGATTTTAATTTCCTTCAAGCAGTTTGTCGTGTCTAATGCAGGTGTTGGAATTTCGTCACTAACCTCGTCATCTTCATGGTCTATTATCACTGTACAGGCTGTTGTATCGTCTTGTTCGTTGTCTCTGCTGTAATATGGTCTTAGCATATTGATGTGGAATATTTTGTGTTTGTCTTTTATTTGAATCTCATAGTCTACAGGTGAAATCTGTCTTGTCACTTTAAATGGTCCTTGCCAAGACTCAGTCAATAAGTGTCTGTCACTAGGTAGGAGAAGAAGAACGTCCTGTCCAGGTGTCAACGTTATTGTCCTGTTACCTTTGTCAGCATATTGTCTATATGTCGCACCAGATAATTTTAGTGCATCTTTTGCAATTATACAAGATTTGATGATCCTTTCACGCAATGATGTAACGTATACGTATGATGATATGGGTTTAAGTAATGGAGTGGATTCAGTTAACATTTGATGATAGATACTTAATGGGCCACGTGGTTTGGCACCATAGATAAGTTCAAAAGGAGAGAAACCTGTACTAGCATGTGGCACCTCGCGATAAGCAAAGAGTATAGCAGGCAAATATACGTCCCAGTTATTGGGATGCTCTTGCGTGACTTTTGCAAGCATATGCTTTAAATCACCGTTAAATTTTTCTATTACTCCACTCGAGTGCAGATGGTACGGGGAATTGAAACATTGCTTCGCTCCTAACATCTTGGTGAAAGCTTGAGTAGATGCGGCGATGAACTGACTTCCCCTATCTGATTGGATAGTGTCTGGAAATCCTATCCGTGAAAATATATGGAAGAAAACTTCCATTATATCATTGGCAGTTATGTTCTTTAGCGGAATCGCTTCCGGCCAGCGGCTACATAGATCAATGATGGTAATGATATACTTATTCCCTCTGGTTGTTATCTGATTAAGAGGGCCCACTATGTCGACAGATATTTTCTCAAAAGGTCGACTGGCTAAGTCAGTAATTTGTAACTTTGCCTGTGGGTGTTTACCTTTCTTTACTAGTTTTTGGCAGATGTCACAACTTCTGCAATATTGCTTAATGTCATTGCAGAATTTTGGCCAATAAAACTGTGTTAATAATCTTGATCTGGTCTTAGAGTATGCCATATGCCCTGCAAGAGGTATATCATGGGCAAGTTGTAAGGCTTGCTTACGATACTCAATCGGCAAAACAGTTTGCTCTGTTGTGCTGTCACCTCTGGTATAGTACCTGGTGAGAATACAATTTTTCAAAGCAAAATGCCATCTTGCATTTTTGGTTACCTTTGGCTTTTGGCCGATCAAATTAAAATATTTCGACAATGAAGGATCAGCCTTTTGGGCTGTTACAAAAGTCTCCTTCATGGTTTCAGGAGGTAGTAATACTGGGCTAAGCATTTCTATAGCCTCAGTTTGATTAATTTCATCTTGCATTCTAGCAGTAGATCTGGTTACTGCGTTCACACATTCAATGATATCAGATGGTGACGAAACAGTATTATCAATGATGTCATGAGATCTTAGTGCTACATTAGCTACCATACATTCATTTGGTGGTACAACATTATCAATGATGACATTTGATGGTGATGATGTTATGATCTCATCAATACAAAGAGATGTTATGTCATGAGGTATATTATTCACCTCTGGTAAATTTCCAATGATAATATCACACACAGGGTTTGTTAATGCAGCGCATTTTACTTTCCCAGTGAGGAAAGGTGTTTGAATATATGCCCATGCTAGTGGGTACTTTTCAATATTGCCAGAGAATGTTCTGCATGTTACGTGCCTGCCTGTATAGTCTGTAGGCATTATGAACGTTCTCTTTAGTCCAATAAGTGAACTCCCCGTGTCCCGAAGGACTGTAGCAGGCTTGCCATTCACATATCCCTGATGGATGTTTATTCTGCCTTTGGAATCTACTACCAAATTAGCTTCTTCATTGGCAATAGGAATGGAGTGGCCGCATGTTAAAATGCCATCTTCATAAAAGGTATTACAAACAGTACATTTATTTGCGTTAAACATATCAAAACCCTGTGCTGAGTTCACAGGGTGTTTCTCTGATTGTTCTTCATCTGATGATGAACTATCAAATAAGGCGGCATTTGTTTTCTTGATCATTTGCCTACCTTTACAATCATGGCGATAATGTCCGTACGCCTTACAGAGGAAACATTTACGCAAATTTCTAAAGGATTTACGCTCCTTATCTTGTCTGTTTACGATGTTCTGTAGATATGTAAGATATGCGGGGTTCTTGTCGCACATCTCGCCTTGATGGTGTGAAATTTTACAATATTTACAATGCATGTACTTCTCAGATGTAGGCTTATAAGGTTTTTGCCTACTATAGGGTTTGTCATAGTTAGCCGATGCTACAAAATTTGTATCAGTAGCTTCACTGGCAAAACAATGTTTGTTGGCTGTGTAATAAGCCGAACCACGTCTCTCAATCTGCTCTACACTCGTACATTCATTCTCTTGCAAAAATTTTGAAAATGCTGATGGAATGGATGAAATGACTTTATCTCTGATGATAAGATCTTCTAACTTCTGATAATCTTTATCTATTTTAGCTGCTGAAGTCCATTTGGTAAATATGTCTCGGACTAAGCAGAGGTAGTCAGAGAACGTTTGAGTCGGTTTGGGGCTCAACTTACTGAATTGTTCTCTGTAACCTGCCTCATCTAACATAAAATGTGCCATAATCTTTGATTTTAGATAATGGTAATCTTTTCTGAGGTCTTTGGGGATAGTCTCTATGACCTTCAGAGGTTCCCCTGATAAACTTCTCATATAAATAATATTCCATTCAGACAATGGGACCTGGTAATGGTCCATTAAAGTTTCAAAATTCTGGGTGAAGGCTGCAATGCAGTCACCCGAGGTATAATTTCTTACGATACCTTGATATTTCTTGTACTGGTTTTCTTTCTCCAGTCTCTCAGATTTCTTAGACTCTTTGTTTATGGCAGTCTCAGTATCAAGTTGCTTAATTTTCAGTTGCACTTCCAGCTCTTCTCGCTTACTTTGAGCTGCTATCTCCGCTTTCTTCAGTTCGATATCTAACTCTGCTTGTTTTGCTGCGGTTGCTGCTTCTGCTTGCTTGGCAGCTCTTTCAGCCGCTCTTTCTTCACGTTCGTTAGCTTTTTCCTTAGGTGTTCAGAGTATTTAGTTTCACTCCACTTTGTCAGATCGTCACCTGTTAACTTTAACTTTAAACCCATCTCGATGAAATCATTTAATGAAGACATGATGGAAAATGTAAATGCAAATGAAATATCAGACACACAATTTGTTATAAGTTGTTAGTAAAGCGAACAATTTACAATTGTGTTCTACTTACAATATGTGCCTAAATTTGCATCCGAAAGTATATAGAAAGAAAAATATACTCAAGTGTACTGGATGCGGTGGAGAACGGTTGAAATTCGGGTAAGGAACTGTAGGGTCGCTACTTCGAAACACAAATGACCTCTACGGCAAGGGTTTCAGATGGCACAGAAAACCTGCTTTGTTTTTGGAGGAAATAAATTAGCGTCTATTTGATGTGGTGTGTATGCTTGTCACTAAGTTTTGATTAGGTTTGTATGGCGTTGAGTGTAATTGTAGGTCGTAATGTCGTCAGTCAACAATTTTTTTTCAAAACCACAAGTCACTTTCTTTCCAAAACTTTCTGCTTTCCACAACTAACTTCACAAAGACAATCTAAATATATCTCAACACTCTATAACATTGATGACACATCACTTACATTAAGATGACATTCAGTAAGGACATAGACATCAAGTTTACAAGATGGCGACAAGGTCACAATGGCGACAACTTCACAATGTCGACAAGGTCAAAACGGTGACAAGTTTCACAATCACTGATGTTTTACACGTTTACAAGATCAAACAAATGAATGTACTTTACGTTCACATCTAGTCTCCATGTTCAAACAATCTAATAATATATTCAAGAATGAGCCTTCACGATCACATTTAAATGCACACTAAAGTTGGAAAAAAAATGTCTAAGTTCACAAATCTAGGTTTAAATGTTAATTAATTAAACCACGTTCACTTTAAAGCCGGACGAATGCCACCACGTCCACACATGTCAGGGTCTTAAACCTGGCTCGTTATACCTAACACATGTGAGACAGTACAAGTACAATGTGATTTGACTCGAGACACAAACGACACGAAGTTCAATGGATTTATTTACAGATCACATGCAAGACGATCTAGTTTTACATGTGATGATCGTTACAATACATAAGTTAGACATCAATACACTTACACACAAACCACAGCTCACAGTCTATCTCGCAAGATGTACAGGCACTCGACTTTCGGGCACAGAACTACACAAAGCCTTTCTCACTTTCATACGTCCTGTCGGTCCGAGTACCCTCAGCTGTCTGGCTATCTTTCGCAACGCGCCTTCCCTCCTGACGTGGCTTCACGAGGTCAGCGTGCGTCTTGCTTTGTCCTTGCCTGACCGCTGGCTGTCTCATCAGCCAGCAACCTCGCAGGCAGGTAACTAATACTCGCCTGGCGGGCGTAACGATGTTACGGCATCCCTGCTAGAGCCTATTCGCCTGGCGGGCGTAACGATGTACCTGCATCTCCGATGGCAACACTTTAGACTCTGACAGGTGACCCTGCCTAAACTTTGACCATTCTCATTGTTTCTGATCTCTTCCTCACACCCGTCACCATCCCATCTCATCTCATCTCATCTTGTACCAGAAACTGCCATAGGAAATACAGGGGGCCGGTCTGATGTTGACCACATCCCCCGTCCAGTGCCGAAGGGTTCTTCAGCAGATCAACATGGCGAGTGGATAAGAAAGCTATCTCTTACACTTCCGGTGTGCTGATGCCGAAGTAGTGGGTTCAACCCCTACACCGGTCAGCTGGATTACAATGCTGACTTCTCGTTCTTACAAGTACCCCAGAAGCCGGAGTGGATTCGCCTGATGGCGAGGAACATCGGTACTAGGGAAAGCTAATCCACACGCAAACATCAATCCAGTGCAGCTACCAGTGGCACATGTTTAGTTACGCTTGAGTTCAAAGCGAGCGAACGCAATAAAAAAAGGGGGGAGGGGTTGTCTTTTGCTTCTTTTTACTGTTCTCACCACTACACGGACATTCATTGCTTATGAGCCAAGCTGCTGGAATGCACTGTTTAACAATCGGCATGTCTACGTAAGATCACCTTACCAAGAAGGTGTCCCTACCCTAGATGAGATTGCCCTAGAAGGTTGGAGACCCGGTATACACAATGTGGAGAACCCTGGCCCAGATAGAAGAGCTAGTTTATAGGTTTAGGTTAGTATTCCCGGCGGCTGTACGGCGTCCGCCTCTCTCCCGAACCATAGCAGGATCATATCCAGATAGTGTGTCGCATTCCCCCATATCCACGGAGAGTGGGTCTGGAGCTGTGTGTCACATTACCCAAGATCCATAGTGAGGGGATCTGGAGCTGTGTGTTGCATTCTTCCCTGATCAATGGGGAGTGGATCTGGAGCTGTGTATCACATTCCCCTGATTCACGCGAAGCTTTCTGAAGCAGTGTCATTCCGCTTGATTCACGGGACGCTTTCTGAAGCAGTGTGTCACATTTCTCTCTCTCTCTCTTTCTCTCTCTCTCTCTCTCTCTCTCTCTCTCTCTCTCTCTCTCTCTCTCTCTCTCTCTCTCTCTCCCTCTCTCTCTCTCCCCAATCAATGAGAAGCCTTCTGAAGCATTGTGCCACATTCCTCTGATCCATGGTAGATAGATCTGGAGCTGAGTGTCACATTCCTCCGATTCATGGGGAGTAAATATTAAGCAGTGTGTGCCATTCAGTGGCTTTGAACCAGTGTGTCACATCAATCCAGTGCAGCTACCAGTGGCACATGTTTAGTTACGCTTGAGTTCAAAGCGAGCGAACGCAATAAAAAAAGGGGGGAGGGGTTGTCTTTTGCTTCTTTTTACTGTTCTCACCACTACACGGACATTCATTGCTTATGAGCCAAGCTGCTGGAATGCACTGTTTAAACAATCGGCATGTCTACGTAAGATCACCTTACAAGAAGGTGTCCCTACCCTAGATGAGATTGCCCTAGAGGGTTGGAGACCCGGTATACACAATGTGGAGAACCCTGGCCCAGATGAAGAGGCTAGTTTTATAGGTTTAGGTTAGTATTCCCGGCGGCTGTACGGCGTCCGCCTCTCTCCCGAACCATAGCAGGATCATATCCAGATAGTGTGTCGCATTCCCCCATATCCACGGAGAGTGGGTCTGGAGCTGTGTTCACATTACCCAAGATCCATAGTGAGGGGATCTGGAGCTGGTGTTGCATTCTTCCCTGATCATGGGGAGTGATCTGGAGCTGTGTATCCACTTCCCCTGATTCACGCGAAGCTTCTGAAGCAGTGTCATTCCGCTTGATTCAACGGGACGCTTTCTGAGCAGTGTGTCACATTTCTCTCTCTCTCTCTCTTTCTCTCTCTCATCTCTCTCTCTCTCTCTCTCCTCTCTCTCTCTCCTCTCTCTCTCGTCTCTCTCTCTCTCTCTCTCTCTCACCTCTCTCTCATCTCCTCCCAATCAATGAGAAGCCTTCTGAAGCATTGTGCCACATTCCGCTGATCATGGTAGATAGATCTGGAGCTGAGTGTCACATTCCTCCGATTCATGGGAGTAAATAGTTAACAGTGTGTGCCATTCAGTGGCTTTGAACAGTGTGTCGATTCCCCCCCCCCCCCCCCCCCCCCCCCATCCATGGAAAGCTTTCTGAATCCGTGTGTCACATTCCTCTCATCCATGGAAAGTGGACGTGAAGCAGTGTGTCGACATTCCTCTCATCAATAGAAAGCTTTCTGAACCAGTGTGTCCCATTCCTCTCATCCATGGAAAGTGGATGTGAAGCAGTGTGTCACACTCCCCGAGATCTATTTAAAGCTATCTGATCCAATGTGACACCCACTCCCCCTATCCATTGGACGTGGCTCAGCAGCAGTGTTTCATATTCAACCTACGGAATCCCGCTTGTCCAGGGTCTCCATAAAAGCGTGCACAATTAAAGTCACATGACTGTTGGAAATCGCAAAGAGTAGGTCATGCGACCGCTGTCCTGGCCAACTTGTTAGGAAAGAAACCCTACCCTTGGGTAGGCAGAGCCTGTTGCCATGGATGGAATATGTCTAGATAAGCAATTCCTGGGCAAATGCATGCCAGGTCCGACACGCTGACTTGTAAAATGCATAACGAGGTGTGATGCCAACCCTCGGAAGAGGATCATAGAAGGGTACGACCGAACGAACCAACTACCTTTATTTTCAAGGGGTTAGGAATGGACACAGAAGCCCGGCTGACATTCTTCTTCTGCTGCGTTCGTCCGGAATGTTGTTTAAGACGTAAGTGCGTTGTGCTTGTTTACAGCAGAGCTGCGATATTTGCACCTTTCGGCCGACACATCTGACTTCCTCAGGCATTTGTTGACCGGGTTACCTTCTCCTGACATCCTACCCCTCTCATCTCTCTCCTTTCATAAATTGTTTTATGTGCACAGAACTTATGAGGATAATCTTGAACACCACCACCACCACCCACCACCACCACCACCACCAACAACAACAACAACAACAACAACAACAACAACAACAACAACAACAACAACAACAACAACAGTATCATTATATGCACGATACACGCATAGGACATGTGCAAACATCATTACTGACGACTTACAAATACTAGTGTGTTTTCCTTTGCTCACTTTGAACTCGATCTTAACACACACTGGACTTGATTTTTATGTGTGCGCTGCTTTCCCTATTACCAGTGTACCTCGCCAAGTCAAGAACGAACTACTGAACGTAAACTTGCCAAAATATCACAATAGCAAACAATGCTGGTTTTGACTACGACGTCCTGTAAAGGATATGCAACTAACTATATGTCAAGAACGAGAAGTCAACATTTTAGTCTAACTGACCGTTTAGTGGTTGAACCCGCTACCTCGCCATCAGTTTAAGGTCATGGCTCATCCATTCTGCCATGCTGATCTCCTTACCAATATTATTTTTTGATGTGACAGTTGTAATTAGCTAAGAGGGATACTCTACCTCCGATAGGAGAAAGGTTGATACACTATGGTCTGTAATATTCATCATCTAGTGCCTTGCCGGCTGGCATGAGTGATCGTGTATAACAGATCACGGAGAGTCTGAATATAACGTAATGCAACTGCATATATATCAAGTCAAAGCTCCAGCCAAAGTGTAAACGTGTCGGTTTATTGCCCAAGGTATAAAAGTATGTACAGCAAATTGAAAACACCTCTAGTTAGTTTGCAGGCCGAGTTGGAACTGAACTATGTTTATCTTCTACGTCACGCGTGAGCTTCCCTAACAACTAGTCCAATCGTGCTCACGCGTGCATCATTCACCACCTATTCATTTCCCAAACCCTTTTCTGTTGCACACCCTCTATCTCCTAAACTACTAACAGAGATGGTGCTCTGTTATATTGTGCTTCTCCACAAATAGCGAGCTCCGACGGCATGGATCAGTTCATGTGTTGACCCCCTTTCGTGCCATGACAAAAAAACTGTCAAGAATATCCTCACGTTGTCTTCCTCTATCTCTCTTTCCATAAATCTTTCAGGTTGTTACAACATGTTCCAGTTTTTGTCTTCTCATAATGTGGCCAAAATTATGACTGTTTCTTTCTATTTATATATTATTATTTCTTCTTCTTCTTCTTCTTCTTCTTCTTCTTCTTCTTCTTCTTCTTCTTCTTCTTCTTCTTCTTCTTCTTCTTCTTCTTCTTCTTCTTCTTCTTCTTCTTCTTCTTCTTCTTCTTCTTTTGTTCGCTTGAAATATGTCTATAACTAACTGCAATGTTGTCTCTTGTATGAATTTAACTGTCTTTTATATATATAGACTAGCTGACCCGGCTCGGCTTCGCCCAGTCCCTGGCGGGGATCTGTCTGTCTGTCTGTCTGTCTGTCTGTCTGTCTGTCTGCTTGTCTGTCTGTCTGTCTGTCTGTCTGTCTGTCTGTCTGTCTGACCCGGCCCGGCTTCGCCCAGTCCCTGGTGGGGAGCATTTCATTTAATTCATATAAGTAGCCATATAAGCTCCCGTTCCCGTTCCCGACTATCTACTGTCTGTCTATTATTAGAAAGAGCACTTGAAAGATCTTTACATCTTCCCCCAACAATTAACTTGGGTAAATGGAGCGTCTTATTTAATTCATATTCGGCCCCTGCTCCCGTTACTGTTCCCAAAAACAACGACCCGGCCCGGCTTCGCCCAGACCCTGGTGGAGAGCATATAATTTAATTCATATTAGGCGGAGGGAGGAGGAGGAGACAGGAGTAGGAGGGAGGAGGAGGGATTACGAGGAGGAGGGAGGAATGAGGGGAGAGGGAGGAGGAGGTAAGAGGAGGAAGAGGGAGGAGGAGGAGGAGGGAGGAGCTAGGAGGAGGGAGGAGGAGAAAGAGGGAGGAGGAGGGAGAAGGATGAGGAGGAAGAGGGAGGAGGAGGAGGGAGAAGGAGGGGGCGGAGGGAGAAGGAGGAAGGAGGAGAAGGAGGAGGGAGAGGGAGGAGGATGGAGAATGAGGAGGGGGAGGAAAGGGGGGGAGGAGGAGGAAGAGGGAGGAGGAGGAGCAGGGAGTAGGAGGAAGAGGGAGGAGGAGAAAGAGGGAGGAGGTGGAGGGAGGAGGAGGAGGAGAGAGGAGAAGGAGGAGGGAGGAGGAGGAGAGAAGGAGGAAGGAGAGGAGGAGGAGGAGGGGGGAGGAGGAGGTAGAGGGAGGAGGAGGGAGGAGGATGGAAGAGGGAGAAGGAGTAGGAGGAAGAGGGAGGGGAATAGGAGGGAGAGGGAGGAGGAGGGAGGGAGAGGGAGGAGGAAGAGGAAAAGGAGGGAGGAGGTAGAGGGAGGAGGAGGTGGGAGGAGGAGGAGAGAGGAGGAGGAAACGTGGCCACGTGGTGGACAGAAACACTGCCTTTCGCGTGTTGTTTAACACACAAAATACTCGCTTGTTAAAATTTGCAGAAGCAATTATGATCTATCAACGCAAGCCAGAATTGTGCAAACAGAAAGACATGTTAGTCAGCTTAAAATTACCGTGGTAGATAAGTGACATTACTGTGCGAATATGTGTATATTTCAACTTGAAGGATTTATCTAGTTAATTCACGTAAGTTGTGTGATTTCTGCAGTATGTACCTGACGAGATGCAGCGAAATATGCCAGGCAATAAATCGTGCAATCTATTGTTTGTGTCTTCGTTATTCAAATTTATTTATTTATTATTATTATTATTATTATTATTATTATTATTATTATTATTATTATTATAGAAACCAAGTGGGCTGTAGTACGGGAGGAATTTATAAACACGACATAATCTTCAGCGGAATGGGGATAACTAGGACTAGTAAATGAGGAGAGGCTGGCCGAGTGGGTAGAATTGTCGAGTTTTCCTTCGGGAGACCCGGGTTCGAATCCTCGGAATTTGTCCGGGGGGTGGTGGAGACCCTAACCTCCATAGTTCGCGGCGACTGCACTAGCCAGGCGGTCTTAATTCATCAGGTTTAAGACCCCCCTCTCCAACACCGCAAGGTAATTAGGCATTAGGTGACAGTTTGACAGGGAATAAATAATGTACCCGGAATCAGACAAGAAACTAAGGTTGAGTGCTTGCGTACTCACACTGCCCGTACCTGCATGTTTCTCGTACCTGCATGTGTAAGTGAGAAAATCGATGCGTGTCGGAAAACCAGGGCAGTTCAACATGCTCCTGGGAACGAATCACTGAGAGCGGAGATGGCGTAATGCTTTGTGGAATCAAGTCAGCAATGAAGGTAAATGGATGCGCTGTGTGTTGTTGGTGAGTGATATGTTGTGAACCGCTGTGTAAAGGGTTATATTCATTGCACACGAATGTCTGCGTTAGTGCCCCAGTCTCCTAGCGTAGATCACACCAGGAGAGCCTCAAAATATTGAATGAACTCCGTAATAGTAATACCTGCGAGGTTACAAATGTGTGCATTCTTCTTCTTCTTCTTCTTCTTCTTCTTCTTCTTCTTCTTCTTCTTCTTCTTCTTCTTCTTCTTCTTCTTCTTCTTCTTCTTCTTCTTCTTCTTCTTCTTCTTCTTCTTCCCTCCTCCTCCTTTAGCATCATCATAATCTATTACACATTACACAGACAGTTTACATAACTACATTTAAAACAATACGTTCGTTGTGTTGTCAAGAAGCCAGCAGTGTATTGTCAAATAGCCAACATGGTGCGTCTGGAGCCTACACATGAACCAAACACATTCATCGCCTGGCCTCCCGAACCTCCCACAGGGCCTATATTGAGAGCGTCAGGTGATGCAGTGGGAGATTCGGTTCAGGTTATTTGTTATGTTTGGTTCAACAACAACAACCACATAGGTAAAGTACACCTGTCTATGAGGCCCTGCACGTGTTGTGTGCGGAATCAATGCGGGTTAGTTTGTTGCAGTTAACTCTTAGCGCGTGAATCGTTGGGGAAGCCGCGGCAGCGTGCTGGCTAGATGATCGCACCAGGGCGGGGTTTTAACCCTTTCCCGACTATTACCCCCAAAATCCACGTTTTTACACACGTCTTGTCCCAAGCGCTTCTGAATAATAATTATGCGAATGAATGAATCTACGATTGTATCACGGCCTAGGAAACAGGAAGAGTCGTTTCCCTTGTTCTTCCTGTTTTGAAATCCATTCAACGGTTCAGAAATAATATAAATTTTTCGTGACTTCTCAATATTGTATAATCTATTCGCAAAATGGAATCCAGCCACGATTTTCTTGAAGATTGTGCAGGTATGTCTGCCGATTATGACAGTGTTATTGTGGATATAGATAGTGATGCAGAAAGTGACATAGATTGTAAGATTACAGAGGCAGGCTGGAATTTTGACGAAGAGGACCCAGATTTCTGTAGTGTCAGTGAAACTGTAGACAAAGACATGTATGTTTGGAGTCCTGAGACAACCCCTGTAGTCGTTGAAGGTGTTTTTGAGAATTCTGGGCCAGCCAGTACATGATCTTCGAGAGTTCAGAACCGTTTGACTACTTCAGTCTCATTGTAAATGAGGACTTTTATCAGTCTGCTATGGAACAAACTAATTTGTATGCCACTCAATGACAAGAAAAGGCAGGTAAAAGTGGATGTTTACTGGTCACCTGTGAGCACTCAGGAAATAAAAATTTATATTCGTCTTGCTATACTCATGGGCTATGTTCAATTGCCTGAAACTGCCATGTATTGGAGGCACAGATGAAGATCTCTATCATCCCGGAGTATCACAGTGCATGGGAAAAACTAGATATGCAAAAATCTCCCAATATTTTCATCTCAATGACACCAGTAAGCAGAAGCCCATAGGCCACAAAGATTACGATCCACTGTACAAGGTAAGACCGTTCCTTGATACGGTGAGGAAAAACATATCCTCATGTTTTTCTGCTGGCAGAGATATCAGCATTGATGAAGCCATGATTGCCTACAATGGTAGACTAAAGTTCAATGGCTCGGAACGCTGAAGAAGAAGAAGATGACATCACGTAAGGCACCCGGTGGCAGACAAGATGTTCAGATACCCACAACAGTGGCCGCCTACAACAGATCAATGGGTGGAGTGGACAGGTTTGACCAGCTGTCCTCATATTACCCTGTTGGTAGGAAATCTGTGAAGTGGTGGAGATATGTTTGCCTTTCTCCTGCAAACCTCTATTGTCAACAGCTGGATAATTTGTTCAAACTCCCATCGCCCACACACAAGGGTTGGTGATGTTGGCCATCTCGCTTTTCGGCGTAGCCTGGTTTCTACTCTCTTGAAGGGTAACATTTCGAGGAAACGGAAAGCTTCTTCTTGCCCCACAACTGTAGGTCTGGGTACCAGCAATCTTTTGGACCACAGACTAATTCGTATGGATGGCAAAAGGAAAACTTGCTACTGGTGTGCCAAGATGAACACCAATTCTGGTAAGAAGAGCAGAGCCAGTGAGGTTGTTTTTGGATGCAGTCTTCGTCAGATATGGCTGTGCAAGGGGGAATGCTTCACAAAATACCATGAATTCACTTGTATCAAAGCACATGGATATATAGTGCAGGATATTTGCTGCTATCAGGGCACTTGGAGACATAGTGTGGGACACTTTCAACATCATTTTGTGAGTAAAAAAAAATTTTCTTACACATTTTTTTTCCCAGTTAAAAATGTTTTTTTAAACCTTTCTTTTTGTTTTATTGTTTTTAATGTTGCTTTATGTTAAACTGTGTCCATTTTTCTAGTTTATTAGTCATCTAGGACATTTATATGTCAAACCAATTCGTGTATAATGACTTTACAAAATATAAAGTCATTAATTTTGCGGAGTTATTTCCCTTTTGTTAGTTATTAAAGGGTTAAAATTGAAGTACCAGAAATAGCTACCAGGGGGTGTTTGGGGAAGTAAAGGCGGCAGCGTGATACAGATCATCACATCACCCACCCAGTGCCCCTTGATCTGTAGAAATATGGGTCTAGCACCATATGTCCACTGAAAGGCATGTCAATGGGTTCTTTACTTGTCATTGAGTCCCAGGGAGCCGAGCTGGCGCTGTGGCTAACATGCTTGCCTGTCGAACCGGTCCTCATTTGTTCAAATCCCCTTCGAGGTACACATCTATTGTCTGTATCAGTGACCTGGGCTCCGGGTTCGACCCATCTTACATGGGTACCCGGCAATGGGAAGTAAAGAAGACCGGCTTCATATTGACCACAGGATCCACCGAGTGGCGATCGGTGTAGACACGTGGGGCTGGCACCAGACAACTATATTGTCTTGATGGCCGGAGAGGGGTCGTTGACTTTGTGTGTGAGGGGTGGCAGCGGTGAGCCCGTGTGGCCAGCAACCCCCTGGACTTGGTGGATAATGTCCATAGACAACCACTACACGTCAACCAGACATTGCAATCAATATTGAAGACAATGGTCATCGCACAAACTGAATATCTTGCCTCCATGGTTAACCAGAAGGAGAATAGCCGCAGCAGTACTCAAGGTAGCAGCAAACAAAGACAAGCAGCAAATGTGAGAACTTGCATGTTTACCGTGGCGACACACATCTTCTTCAGGCACCTGGACTAGAGCAGGCATCGGGATCATGGCTCTCAAGTCCTCGATCTGATTTTGATTATTATATTGCTTTCTTTTTCTTTTTGTCCCTCTCTGGCTCGTATTGAACTCAAGCGTAGTCCGTATACACTACTCCTAGTAGCACTAGACAGAATTTTGCGTGTGGATTAGCTTTCCCTTTAACCACCGCCCCTCACCGTCAGGCGAGCCTACTCCGACTTCAGAGGTACTTGTAATTTACGTCCCCAAGTCAAGGACGAGAAGACAACATTTTAGTCCAACTGTTCGGTGTGGGGGTTAACCCTTTACCTCGGCATACAAATTACTCTTCTGTATCCTTGATGTGGCATGGACATGGCGGATAGGCATTTGAACGATTAAGGCCTCTGGAGTGTTTATGCTAGTGGCTACGGTTTGAATTCGCACTTTCCACCTGTTGGACTGGTAGTGCATGGTTCCGTCGCCCTGCTACTGAGTTGAGTACGTGGTGCGACACTGTGAGCTGTGAATTTCGTGAATAATGTTTTTACATCTTTCCGCTGTTGTTTGTAGCGTGAACTGCATGTTCGGAATGATGGCGGCTTGTCGCTGAACTGACTGGATTGCCTTATGCAGTAATGTGTGGCTGCTGGTTATCGAGTGACTGTCGCTTCTATCGAAGATGAACTGTAGTTTTCGTGGACTTTTGTGTTGACATTCCGGTTGCGGCATTATGCAGTGTACCTGTGCGGGCTGTTGGTTTCTCGAGACTCCTGTCTCTTCCACTTTCCACATGAGGCAGTGGGGAGCATTTTGTGTGATTTTCACTGGCGCAGGAAGGGAGCATAATGGGACGACCCGTTACCGTGAAGTGGAACCACGACTAATGACTAACGATTAACGATTACCGTGTGTATCAGATACAATAGTTTCAGACGGCATGGTTCCTGGGCACATGGGTGTTGACCAGCACTGTGCAGGATACAGGCCATTGAAGACATATTGGGGCATGGAAATACATGAGCACTGGCAACATAATGAAAGCGATGTTCTGCAGAGAACCTGTCACATGGTGGTAGTGAGGATGGTGAGGGTGATGATGTTGATGAGGATGAAGATGATGGTGAGGATGATGAAGAGACAAACGGTGGTTATGTAACACCTTTCTAGCGCAAGGAGTTAAATTAACAACGAGAAATAAGAGTCCGAGGGTAAAAATGACCACCACACACATCGTAGGACGCATGCTGGACAATCGGTAAGCCTGTATGCTACATGGTGGCTGCATGGGCCAGCGGCCTTTGTTCCACAGCTCTGGAAACAATCTCCCGGCACACACCAGCAATGGTACGGATGCCCTGTTGCCATGTCCTATGCAGGAACATGCAATCAGCCCCATCCCGAAGTTAATTTACAAGGCTAGATTACGTTCAGTAGTTTGCCATTGTTTTCTTCACAAGAGGACAACTGTGAAGTCTAGCTTACCGGTGCAGGGAATGTACCCGCTACCCCGACGTCAGAGCATCGTAACTTTAAGCGCTAGCACGTAGACCTAAGTATACGGATGCCCTAAGGAAAACAAAAAGAGAAACAAAACAAGATGATGGAACTAACAACCACCTGGGAGCGAACGAGTTAAAATTCAGCACAACATCTGCCACCAGAGAATGATACATCAGCGCGACCTTCACAATAATAATTATTAAACCTTTTCGATCTGTTATTTACAGCCTTTACCTCACGGGTCTAGCTTATGACAGCTCACGACACAGCCTCATGCAATTGTGATCTGTATGTTTGCCGTGTAGTGTCGAGTGTTCAGTGATTCGGGCCTTATCAAGCCAAGTCTCAGTCACACGATTAGGGCACCGATATCACAGGAGATGATATGAATAATTTAGTGCGTGTACAACCGTCTCCAGCTGCTTTCTCTGGGACTGTGTTAGCGTTCAGTGTTGTTCTGTTTCCCCCATGGGATATAGTGACTGCATAGTGTTCTTGATACTGGTGGTATGATTCTATGCCATGTCAAGTTATTCGGTCCAAGGCTGTTGTGGAGTGTTTTGAATATGTCACTTTTCTGTAAACCTAGACTTTCAGTATGTCACTTTACAATAAACCTAGCATTTAAGTGTCTTACTATACCGTAAACATAGCCTTTCAATATGTCACAGCACGGTAAACCTAGCAATTCATTAGTTAACTATACTGAAAACCTAGCCTTTCAATATGTTACTATACTGTAAATCTAACCATTTCAATATGTCACCAAACCGTAAATCTAACCTTTCAGTGATCACATTGTATTGTAAATCTAACCTTTCAAGATGTCACTACACTGTAAATCTAGCCTTATAATATGTCACCTATATTGTAAATTTAGCCTTTCAATATGTCACACAATTCTGTAAATCTAGCCTTTCCATATGTCACACTATACTTTAGATCTAGCGTTTCAATATGTCACACTAAACTGTACATCTAGCCTTTTAATTTGTCACACTAGTCTATAAATCTAGCCTTTCAATACATCACACTGTACTGTAAATCTAGCCTTTCAATATGTCACACTGTACTGTAAATCTAGCCCTTCAACATGTCACTTTACACTAAATCTTAGCCTTTAATATGTCACTATATACTAAATCTAGCCCTTAATATGTCACTATACAGTAAAACTAGCCCTTCATTATGTCACTCTACAGTAAATCTAGCCCTTCAATATCTCACTATACAGTAAACCTAACCCTTCAGTATCATCATCCTTTTGCAGGTCCTTAGCGGCACTAGAAGAATTTAGAAAGCTTGTTATAGGGACACAGTTCTGCGCAGGCCGAGCCACTGGATGATGATTAATAACGCTCTCATCACAGCCCGCCGAAATTATTATTGATCCTGTGCTAGTTCCCCCGTTTCATGCATTTGCATGCCCAACGTGTTTGCAATGTCCAGCTGGACTATTTAGTGCTATACTTTCATAGTTGGTGCACGATTTTAAGTGGTTTTACTTTGGTAGTTGGTAGTTATAGTCTGTTTATTTTTTTTTTTTTTTTTGTGGCCCCAATATAAAATTTCATATCTCAGTAACCAACTGAGGGAAAATGATGAGATTTAGCATATAACCTTATCATTATGTCCACCCAACAAAACAGTTTTTGTTCTGGAGATTGTACAGCAGATTTTAATGTTTGTTTATATGCGGTATATAATTTACGGCTCTGAGATTAAGTCCATCATTTTAAAAGTATTACAGCTTCACCAAAGACACACCCGCGCTTTTTTTGAAATTGTTCTCACGGTTTTCGTTTTGGCAAAGACTGCGCGCAGTTAAATGGGATTGTTCAGAGGTGTCTCCTATGTGGGTTCTTTCATGAAACGTGATTATATAAATAAATATATAAATAAATCTTACCATTAATATAATATTAATAGCTAATATTTGAATGTGTGAATTGTTCAATGGGATTGAAAGTGAAATTTTGTACACTTCAAACAGTGGCGTGCAAAGGTTCTTTGATGCCCGGGGCCAACCCCTTGATTGGATACCCCTTAATTGTTCTTTCCCTAATTCATTCTTCCTCCCCTCCCACTGCACTGTGCTGCCCCCTCTCCCTAAATGGATGCCCCCCTGCCGGCTGGATGCCCAGGGCCGTCGCACCCCCAGCAACCCCCTCTGCACGCCACTGACTTCAAAGTATCGCTATGAAGTTGTACACATTTTTTTTGGTCAAGAAGCTGATCGGAGGAAACTGTTTCATACTATTACAAATCCCCAAAAAAGAACAGTGCATGCATTGGGTTTGAGTAAACGGCCATTTCGTCGATGGGTGCAAGAATCTGGAATGAAACCAACACGCGATAAGCAAACGGTAGGTAGAAAGGCAATTGTAGACAGCTTTAACAAGTATGTCATCAGGCGAGTTATTATAAAAATGATGGATGCCAAAGAAACAGTGACTGTAAGAAAACTGAGGGTTTTGTTGAGAAAGAACAATAACATAGAGCTATCTAAAACAACTTTGTGGAAAATTATAAGGACATTAGTCTTCACTTTTAGAAAGTACAAGGGAGGTAGAAATATCTTTGCGAGCAACTGCATTTAGGAGCCATGAGAAGCAGATACCTACGTGAAATAAGGGAAATGCGCAAAGAAAACTATGACATAGTGTATTTGGATGAGACGTGGATCAATGCGCACCACACAAGTGAAAAGTAATGGCAATCAATGGATGGAAAGATAAAGCGTTATGTGCCCAGTAGTAAAGGACAGCATTTGGTCATAGCCTATGCTGGTAGTACTCATATTGGCTTACTACAGAATGCTGGGCTCGTGTTCGTATCAAAGCATACAGACAATAGGGATTATCATAATGAGATGAATGGTAATGTATTTAGAGATTGGCTCGAGAATACAGTACTCCCATCCCTTGATAGACCGTCTTGTCTAATCATGGACAATGCATCATATCACAATGTTGTTGCCCAAGAAGACAATATACCTACGGCATCGAGCACAAAGGAAGCAATAAAGATATGGTTCCGAAGGGAAAATATACCATTTCCAGGAACATATTTAAAGCTACAGTTGTTGTCCCTTGTAAAACAGGCGCAAAAAAGCAAGAAATATCAAATCGACAAGTTGATAGAAGAGCATGGCCATAGGTGCTTGAGACTTCCGCCGTATCATTCTCATTTAAACCCTATAGAACTTGTGTGGGCTAAAATTAAAGGACAGGTAGCAGCTGCCAATACTACATTCAAATTGTCTGACGTCAAGATACTAACCCAGCCCGCGCTATTAAATATTGATAAAAGTTACTGGAAAAAATGTGAGGACCATGTGTTGAAAGAGGAAGAGGACTATTGGAGAAAGGATGGATTGAATTTTATGCAACCAAGAGCTATCATCAACCTACTGGAATCGTCCGACACAGATTAAGGTCTGAGCAGATCACAGACCTTAATCTACGTACACACTTACTGGGATATTTTGCTCCAACTATTCAGACGAATTCCAGGCCCTAAACATTACAGCATCAGCATAATGTTAGTGGCAACAGTTTGTATTCCACAGTGATGAATTTTCAACTCCGCAAGCCCTCAGCGGTGACAAATAACTGTATTGAAGGGAAAAAAACACACACACACTAAACGCATTGAATACCAACAGAAGAGTAATATTGCGGTGGAAACTGACATACTGTGGCATAACAAGAAACGTGAGAGCAAACACGTTGTCAAATTAGGGGACAACACACGTGCATACGAATCAGTCTATAAACTTCAATGAAAAGAGGACCAACATCTTGGTCGTTAAAAAGAAAGCCCACTACAGAGACACTGACAATTATTTTTCATAGTGCAAAACAGGTAATCATGTTCCGTCTCTGAACGGTAAACAGCAGAGTAGACAATCTTTCACGAAGACTCAAAGCTGGTCTGTCACCCATGTGTTCGTGTGAACAAACTACACAGACAGCTGAACAGATCCTTAAAAATGGAAACATGATGACTAAATTGCGGTATCATTTCTGGTCACTCCATACGCACATTAACGCACAGCTATTTGGAAGCTTTCACGAACTCAATATAAAAAGCTAACATGAATACTTGTGTACACATTATTAACCAGCAGCTGAAGAAACAAGAAGGAAATGAAAAATAAGGTAAGAAATATATTCCTTCTACTTTCCTGTCAATTTGCAAATTATTTACCCCATGCCTCTGTAAATTCTGTCTTTACTAATATTACACATTGCACCCCTCTCGGGATTCTCCGTGGTGAAGTGGTCAAGCCGTCTGACTCGGGCTCCGAAGTTTGTATGTTCGATTCCGGGCCACGTCCTTCATTTTATGAGTGCATTTTTCGGAGTCTCCCGAGGGTCGTCGCTGGAGCTACGGAGTTCATGCTTTGTGCGACGCTTTCCGCGCTGCGGAAAGAAACTGAGCCATATGGGATAAAAACCCGGTGCAATGCAGCCGACCCTGTCGACTTTCAAGCTACTTCTTTTATTGCACCCACTCCCATACGAATCCGGATACGCCTTGTGTCGTCATGTGAATTGGCGGGGCATTCATTACTGTAAAAACAAGTTTGTTAGCGAGAAATTACTAGTTTTTCAGCAAAACATGAAAGAAATGTCGCTGCTTTCGATGATTTAAGTTGCTTTTGGACCTATCAAAGACATATTCCTTGGGTGGGGTAAATATAAGACGGCAGGAAAAATTTCATAACGATGCAACAGACAGTTTTCAAAATAATTGATCGTGAATGACGGCATTCGTTTCTGGACATACTAGTATAGTTGCATATCCTTTACACGACTTGGCAGTCAAACCCAGCATCCTTTGGCTGTTTGTGATTTCTTGGCAAGTTCACGTTCAGTAGTTTGCCATTGCTTTCAGAACGTCCTCTGGTAGAGTTATGTATGTTTCTTCCATGTGTTTTGTCAAACGGCACTGTTCCAGATCTGAACAGGTAGTGCATGACACAATCGCGGGCTTCTCTTCTAGCCTGAATTAATTCCCTTTGTATGTCGTCACAGCCTGGTGACTTCCCTTTCTTCAGACTTTACACTGCTGATCCAACTTACTCTTATAGAGTAGGTTCTGGTTCTGTCTGCTCGCTTTCATATATATTATCTGGGTTCCATGTCGTATGGTCCTACTTGAATATGTCACCATGCCCTAAATCTAGCTTTCGAATATGTCATGCATTCATTTAGAGGTCTGCCGTGGACAGAGACCCCTCCCTCATAGCAGTCTTTGGACATGTGTGCCTCATAAGCCAGATGTTCTGCCCCTCTGTTTCTGCCAAGTGTAAATTATCTATGACATTTTTAAATTCATCTAGCGCTGTGAATACGAGTCGACCCTACTTATCTAGCTGTGTCATCGCTTTAATCGTTATATCGTTAGTTTTATGTAAAGATGCCTTTTATTCGTAACCCCGCATATCGGACTCGAAACACAGCTGCGGGAGATTTACCAGCAGACCGCCTTGCGTTGGTTTTCATGCAATGGTATGAGTGCCAGTCGTTCAGAAATCAATGGCAAACTACTGAACGTAAACTTGGCCAAGAAAGCACAATAGCCAAGAAATGCTGTGATTAACTGCGACGTCCTGTAAAGTATCTCTTCGTCTGGTCCCTAACCTTTGACTGTCCCCAGTCTACCTACAGGGCAGCAGGTTTGTGCTTCTCTTCGTCTGGTCCCTAGCCTTTGACTGTCCCCAGTCTACCTACAAGGCTGCAGGTTTTTGTCTCTCTTCCTCTGGTCCCTAGCCTTTGACTGTCCCCAGTCAACCTACAAGGCAACCGGTTTGTGTCTCTCTTCGTCTGATCCCTAACCTTTGACTGTCCCCAGTCTACCTACAGGGCAGCAGGTTTGTGCCTCTCTTCGCCTGGTCCCTAGCCTTAAACTGTCCCCAGTCTACCTACAAGGCAACAAGTTTTTGTCTCAGTTTATCTGGTCCCTCGCCTTTGACTGTCCCCAGTGTACCTACAAGGCAGCATTTTTGTGTCTCTCTTCGTCTGGTCCCTAGCCCTTGATAGTCCCCAGTCTACCTACAAGGCAGCAAGTTTGTGTCTCTCTTCGTCTGGTCCCTAGCCGTTGACTGTCCCCATTCTACCTACAAGGCTACAGGTTTGTGTCTCAGTTTGTCTGGTCCCTCGCCTTTGACTGTCCCCAGTCTGCCTACAAGGCAACAGATTTGTGTCTCTCTTCGTCTGGTCCCTAGCCTTTGACTGTCCCCAGTCAACCTACAAGGCAGCAGGTTTGTGTATCTCTTCGTCTGGTCCCTAGCCCTTGAATGTCCCCAGTCTATCTATAAGGCAGCAGGTTTGTGTCTCTGTTTGTCTGGTCCCTCGCCTTAGACTGTCCCCAGTCTACCAACAAGGCAACAGTTTGTGTTTCTCTTCGTCCGATCCCTGTCCCTTGACGTGTCCTACATGTGAGACCCTATAATTAGCTACGCCTCCGTTGGCATAACTCTTCGGGTGGTTGAAGCACACAGTCTCCCTAACACTTCCTCCACCAATAAATAGTCTTGAATCCCACCTTAAACCCAATTCCAGTTTAATCCAAAATTATAGCCAGTAACTGGCGTTTTATCTAAAACTGTAACCACCACATACATCTTACGAAACGGACTGGTGCTCCTTGAGCGCAATCTGATCCAACGAACCGAGGATAGGAGGCAAGTCACTCACTGCTGGACCAGCCTCGTCCTACTCTTACAGATGTGGAAACTGTGGCAGAGATTGTCACTCTCGCAATGAACTATACAGTCACCAGCGGTGCTGTCAGGTGCGCCCCCAGCGGCACAACTCTATAATCCCACAGGACTGAAAGAGGCCTATTACTATAACCAGTAACCGAGGAGCGGCCTGGCCGAGTGGCTAGAACGCGGGTTCTTTTCCTGGAGTCCCGGGTTAGAAGCCTATGTAAGGTTTGGATTATTTTCTGTCAGGGGCAAAAAGAAAAACCCAAACCTGTCCTACACCGCAAGGTACTATAGGCAGTAGATGGCAGTATTTAACAGTTTACGGTTTTCATTTGTTTCTTGTAGGACTTGGTCATTTGTTTTTCTGTCTACCCATGGTATTCTTTGCATTAAAATGCAATATAAGACATCTCAGAAGCCACATTTCCACAGCCAATATATGTGTTTCAGCTTGTCCAAGCTTAGCATCCATACAAAAGTATAGGTTCTATGCAGCACCTCAACACTATTTTTCTCGTTGTAATTGACATCTTTTTATTGGTCTATTGGTCAGTATGTTTTCCATCTTGCAAACGGCTACCTTCACCATAGGGATTCTTGTTCTAATGTCGTCAAATCATCTCCCATCAGTTGTTATGACTGTTCCGAGATAGTTGTACCGATTCACTTAATGCAAACTCGTCGTCGCCGTCGTCGTCGTCGTCGTCGTCGTCGTCATCATCATCATCATCATCATCATCATCATCATCATCATCATCATCATCATCATCATCATCATCATCATCATCATGTACCATGCCGATAAGCGTGGGCGGTCATGTTTCGCCATCTCACACGATCACCAGAGTCGTGGATCAGCTCCATGTTCTTGTCTCGACCATGCCATGTGGCCTAGCCATCCAGATATTTACTTTTCTGCTTTTCCCTTGTTCTTTCCCCCTCAATCTTGCCAGTTGTCACCAAGTTCTCCAATTTATTTCTTCTCATAACGTGTCCAAAAAACTGCCCACGTCTAAACTTCCCTATCAGTTTACGGTTTTCATTTGTCTGTGTTAGGACTTGGTCATTGGTAATAGCAAACTTTTTGTTTTTGGGCATATCCTGTTTACAGGACATCGCTGTCAACACCAGCATTTTACTGCTGTTGTTGATGCCTTGGAAAGTTTTACGTTCAGTAGTTTGCCATTGATTTCTGAACAACCGGCTCCCATACCAACACGTTAAAACCCCAGCTCGACACGGTCTGCTGCCAAATCGGTCACCGCGGCGTTTCGAACGCATGGTAAGCGGCTCACGAATCGCATTCGCAAGCCTATAGGCCACAGAGACAGGCAATAGCAAACTACTAAACTTAAAATTGCCTAGTAAATCAAGCTGGGGTTGATGGCAATCTTCTGCAAAGCACATACAACATTTAAACAGAGTGTAATAGCAATGTTTTTGAATGATTCACTGTTTACCCACCGTCAGCTCACGAGTCCAGTTGATAACTCACGGCACAGCTTGGCGAGGTTTGTGTGTGTGTGTGTCTGCCGTGTAGTGTTTAGGCCGTGACTCAGGTCTTATCTAGCCTAGTCGCCGTGTCAAATAGGAAACCGTATACACTAGGACATGATAGGGGCATTTGGGTGAGTCTACGACAGGACGCAGTTTCTTGCTGCCGGGATCATGTACGCCTTTGGATGTGATTCTCTTGCTGTTTTAAGTTGTTTGGTGATTGATTCCAACATCGTATAGACGTGGATGTGATTCTCTTGCTGTTTGAAGTTGTTTGGTGATTGATTCCAACATCGTGAGATGTGGATGTGATTCTCTTGCTGTTTGAAGTTGTTGTTTCGTGATTGATTCCAACATCGTATAGACATGGATGTGATTCTCTGGCTGTTTTAAGTTGTTGTTTCGTGATTGATTCCAACATCGTATAGACGTGGATGTGATTCTCTGGCTGTTTTAAGTTGTTTCGCGATTGATTCCAACATCGTATAGACTTGGATGTGATTCTCTTGCTGTTTTAAGTTGTTTCGCGATTGATTCCAACATCGTATAGATCTGGATGTGATTCTCTTACTGTTTGAAGTTGTTGTTTCATGATTGATTCCAACATCGTATAGATCTGGATGTGATTCTCTTGCTGTTTGAAGTTGTTTCGTGCGTGATTGATTCCAACATCGCATAGACTTGGATGTGATTCTCTTACTGTTTGAAGTTGTTGTTTCGTGATTGATTCCAACATTGTATAGATCTGGATGTAATTTTCTTGCTGTTTGAAGTTGTTTCACGATTGATTCCAACATCGTATAGACTTGGATGTGATTCTCTTACTGTTTGAAGTTGTTGTTTCACGATTGATTCCAACATCGTATAGACTTGGATGTGATTCTCTTGCTGTTTGAAGTTGTTTCGCGATTGATTCCAACATCGTATAGATCTGGATGTGATCTCTTGCTGTTTGAAGTTATTGTTTCGTGATTGATTCCAACATCTTATAGATCTGGATGTGATTCTCTTGCTGTTTGAAGTTGTTGTTTCGTGATTGATTCCAACATCGTATAGACCTGGATGTGATTCACTTGCTGTTTGAAGTTGTTGTTACATTCAACCGTTGTATAGATCTGGATGTGATTCACTTGCTGTTTGAAGTTGTTGTTTCGTGATTGATTCCAACATCCTATAGACCTGGATGTGATTCTCTTGCTGTTGTAAGTTGTTGTTTCGTGATTGATTCTAACATCGTATAGACTTGGATGTGATTCTCTTACTGTTTGAAGTTGTTGTTTCGTGATTGATTCCAACATCGTATAGACTTGGATGTGATTCTCTTACTGTTTGAAGTTGTTGTTTTGTGATTGATTCCAACATCGTATAGACCAGGATGTGATTCTCTTGCTGTTTTAAGTTGTTTCGTGATTGATTCTTACATTGTCTAGACTTGGATGTGATTCTCTTGCTGTTTGAAGTTGTAGTTTTGTGATTGATTCCAATATCGTATAGGTCTGGATGTGGCCGACAGGATAAGAGCGCTCGCTCTGGTGCGCTGATGCCGGGGTAGGCGAATCAAACCCAACACCGGCATTACGTTGGGCGTAATCATTGACTTTAGAAAGCAATGGCAAACTCCTGAACGTAAAATTATCTGGCTAATCAAACTAGGGTTGACAGCAACATCCTGTAAAGGACATGCCGCATGTTATTTACTGCGTGTTGCACATGCACATCCTATATCTGTGCACACGTTGTAGTCGTGTTGTAGCCCGATCACCATGTGTTCATTTAACATTCTGTGTTGTGTCCAAACTGTATGGTTAATGGTTTATGAAGATTCCACATAGCACTCCGGGCAAATTCGTAGATACCCCGTCTCTCTCGGCATATGTAAGGCGCACTGGTTGGGAACCCGCCCCATCCGTACTCTCATACGGCCCTGCTTGCCGAAGTCAGGCTTGAATCCTAACTCAAGCTTAAATCCTAACTCAAGCATCTTTATGTTGTTTCATGTTATTATTTACAGTCCATCTGTTACTGGCGTTTGGCGAGGGACATTAGTAATAAGGAACAGCTAATCCACACGCAAAAAGCAGTCCACTGGAAGTAGTAGCACGTGTATGGGATCATCATCATCATCATCATCATCATCATCATCATCATCATCATCATCATCATCATCATCATCATCATCATCATCATCATGTGCCATGCCGATAAGCGTGGGCGGTCATGTTTCGCCATCTCACACAATCACCAGAGTCGTGGATCAGCTCAATGTTCTTGTGTCTACCATACCACGTGGCCAAGCCATCCAGGTATTTACTTCTCTGCGTTCCCTTATGTTCTTTTCCCCTCAATCTTGCCAGTTGTCACCATGTTCTCCAATTTACTTCTTCTCATAACGTGTCCAAAATAATAATAATAATAATAATAATAATAATAATGGTGAATGTCTACGTCTAATTTCTCTAATCAGTTTACGATTTTCATTTGTTTCGTGTAGGACTTGATCATTGGTTTTTCTGTGTATGGACTGCGCTTGAATTCAAAGCGACCGAGAGCAAAACAAAATATTATTGACGTTTTATCTGTTACATCTGTTATTGACATTTAATCTGTCGTCATTATTTCGTATGTTTATTGACTTTTGATCTGTTTATTGACTTTTCATCTGTTTATTGACTTTTTATCTGTTTATTGACTTTTCATCTGTTTATTGACTTTTCATCTGTTTATTGACTTTTCATCTATTTATTTATTGACTTTTCATCAATTGTAGACATTTAATCTGTTATTGACATTTCGTGTGTTGTGGACATTGTTTTCAATCAGCATCCTTTCATAGTCTTCAGAAATATCTCCCTTGTCCACCTTGAGTGCTCCCACTACTGGCGTTCCTGAAGCCAACAGATCTGTTGGCTTGTAACCCCTCACGTCAACAGGTCAGTATATCCAGGAAAGTCCTTATAAGAGAGAAGTGTCTGTGCATGGCACTCACTCGGGGTCCATCTGCCCCTTTGGTACTATTGACAGGATCGACTAACAATGAAACGATGTCATTAAACTATACTTAACGAAATCCAGCTTCTAAAAGTCAAATATGTTGACAACATAGAGATATGATACCCTGCCGCTGCTAAAGGCAAGGCGGAAAGCAGATGAAAAAGACGTTCTATAGAAGAACACGAAGAGATGGACTAGAAGGAGAATGTAAGAATAAACCATCATGACCAGAGACTGTGTTGGAGGTCCGACCTTCGTTGTGGAGATGACAACTGATCTGGGTCGAAATAAGTCGATATCCATAACAGCCATAGACACATACGTAAATAAGTAGTTTCTCTTGTGTACCAGCGAGTGCCCGGCGTCTTCTATCCGGGCAGCGATATTATCCCAGGCAGGCTTCAGTGAGTCACTCAAGCTAGCGGTATGATAAATTCACGGCAATCAATACCCCGTGTTACTCGCTGGTTTTGTTCCTGCTGTCCTGGCCAATTGCTTCTCTGGTTCCCCAGGCGTGTATGTAGGCAGCTTTCCATACATTTATATATCCCGGTTCTTTTCAACCTGTGCGAATGGCCATCGATTCAGTGCAAACAAAAAGTCAGGTTTGGACTAAAGTGGATGGCGAAAAAAGTGGGAAGTAAGGGTGTGTCACAGTTGTGACTTAAAAGTTGTTACTATGGTAGCAAACATGTTGTATTATAACGCAGTGACAACATTTCGGCGATATATAAGCCCGTGGCAGATACGTGAAGCAGCTTAAGACTACGATGGCACTTAATCCGTGAAGTTTTGGAAACATACTTTAACTGGTATAATAGTCAGTCCGTGAGCTCATCATTTGTTCGTTTACTACATTCCTGGTGCATTTCTTCTTCTTCTTCATATATACACTCAAATGTATTGTTTAGTGCTCATTTAAGTATAGAAGAAGGAAGTAGGGACTAGAGGACGCACTAGACAACATAAACAATTGAAACTATAGTTACCCCACCGGAGTTCGAACCTGTCACCTCCAAATGATGACAGTACCTCGCTGTAGGTACAAGTGTACAATCTAATCCAATATTTACGAGGGAAAAAAAACATTCGACCTCGTTCAGCTGGCTTCTTCAGCGTCGGTTATAATTGAGGTTCGTATTTTTGTATGAGTTTTGATATTCTTTCCGTTCTTTGTTCTGTTTCGAGGTAGTCCTAAACAGGACTGTTTAAATAATCTCCTCTCTGCTCTTCGGGTTCGGATCGGTCTTATGGGGCTCACGCTGACTGGAATTTTCATTATAGCGTTAAATAGCGTTAAGATGAGGACGGGTCTTTGAGAGGACCTGCCAGATTCTGCAGCTTCCCAGTTGTTCTTTGCTTACTCTAAAACAGGGTTTCCCAACCTTTTTTGTGCTATGCCCCACCTAAGCCTTTCTAAAATTCTTATCCCCCCCCCCCCCCCCCCCCCCCGCACCTATAAGGAGGGCCTAAACCACCCCCCCCCCCCCCCCCCCCTTTCCCTAAAATTTCCTTGTCGGCCCTAATTTCCTTTATCCCATATGGCGTTACCCGAGAATTTATCCCCCCGCCTATTATTGTGTGTCTGTCCCCTTAATCATTCCATTTCTTATTCCCATATACCCCTCATCCATCAATATTATTAATTCTTATTTCCATTTCTCTTTCTCATTTATTTCCCCATCCCCATCCACAGCATTCCCAATAAGATCCCCACCCCCCATCTTTCCTTATACTTCAATATTCCCCTATATATTTATATAAATTGCCCCATCCATCCCCCCCACCCCCCCCCCCCCCCCCCGCCCCCCTCCCCTCCCCCCCCTCCCCCCCCATTCCCTCCCCATCCCCCAATGCTTATTCTCTTATATTCCTTATCCCCCCCTATAGTATTTCATCCCCACTCCTCTCCCTTCTCAATCCCCCCCCATATCTATAATCCCTCTAATTCCCTTATCCCTTATTCCCCCCCCCCCTATATCCCCAGATCTAATCCCCCCATCCCCCCCCCCCCTTTCATCTTCCCCCCCCCCCCTCATCATTCTATCCCCTTCGTATCCCTATTCCTCCCCGTAATCTTCCCCCCCCCGCCCCCCCATCTTCTCCTTCAATTAAATCCCCATCCCCCTAATCATCCCTCCTTCTTCCCGCCCTATTATATCCCCATATATCCCCCCCCCCCCTCCCCCCCCCTATCTCATCATCTCGGGATCCCTTTATAATCCCTCCCTTTCTTATCATCTCCCCTATCCCCATCCCTTTATATCATCCCCCCAGTCATATATTCTTTAATCCCCCCACCCCCACCCCCCCTCCCTTATTCTCATCCCCCTTATCCTTATTATCCCCGCCCCCCCCCCCATCGTATTCCCCCCCCCCCCCCCCCCCCCCCCCACAGCAAATCTCCCCCCCCCCCCATATTCCCCTATCCCCCCCCTATCATCCTCCTTTCTCCCCCCTCCCTTCCCATTCTCCCCCCCCCCATCCCCCCCCCCCCCCAGCCCCTCCCCCCCCCGCCCCCCCCCCCACCCCCCCCGCCCCCCCTCCCCCCCCCCCCCCCCCCCCCTTCTTATCCCCAACATATGCATTATTTTAATATTCAAAAATTGAAATGTTCACTAAATAAACTTGAATTTTTTTTAATTTTAGAAGGGCTCACGGTTCCCAGAGGGGCCAGAGCCGACCCAGGTCCCGCGTCCCTGTGTGTCGGTTGTGTTGGGTGAATTTTTTTTTCTTTTTGGCGGTTACCCCAGACAAGCTGGTTCCCCCGCCTCTTTTTGTGTGTGGACCCTTAGTCTCACTGTGAGCTATTGCCCACGTGGTCCACCAGGCCCACATCTAAGATGAAGATATGTGATGGGTTTTTATGTGACCATCCCGCGGCGCCCCAGGTACAGTAGTATCAACTTCTCCATGGAGCAAACACCACATGAGATTTCTGATCGTCAGAAGTAGACGTCTTTAGAATATCGAGCTCTCCAACATTTTCCATTACCTGGCTCGCTAATCATCATCATCATCATCATCATCATCATCATCATCATCATCATCATCATCATCATCATCATCATCATCATCCTCATCCTCATCATCATCATCAAGTGCTGCGCCGACGGGCTTGGCCGATCATATTTTGTCAAATTTTGCGATCTCCGACGGCATGGATCAGTTCGTGTGCTGACTCCCTTCCGTGCCATGACACAAGACTGTCAAGCATTTTCACTCTCTGTTTTCCAGTTTTTCTCTGCCTCTCTTTCCACAAATCTTTCCGGTTGTCACAGAATGTTCCAGTTTGTGTCCTCTCATTATGTGACCAAAAAATGAAGACTGTCCGTTTATGATATTTGTGATAAGTTGTCTTTGCGAATTAACCTTCCCCATGTCCAGATAGTTCATATTAATACCTGTCCACTGAATATTCAGCATTCTTCTATAAAACCAAAGCTGCTTTGTGATAATATAAGTTGTTATTGAATTCCGTCTCTGCAGTTGGTTGAGTTAGTTTAAAGGTTTGTGAAACCCTCATCATTGTTGGCGGTGTGGCGTAATTTCGAGGCTGTGGTGTGATATGGAATAGTTTGAACACAAAATATCGTGTGATTGGATTCTGGCCAGCCTGTAGCCATGACTACGGTATACATCTCCTCAAACACAAGTGCGTCATGGTAGGCTATACGTGGTCGCTGATGTGTAACGTGGCGTGACATACTGTGCTGTGTGTCTGTGTTGGCATGTATGTATGTGGGTGTCTGCGGGGTGTGTGTATGTGTGTGTGTGTGTGTGTGTGTGTGTGTGGGGGGGAGATGTCTGTGTTAGCATATATTTGGTGTGTGTATGTCTTATGTCTGTCTGTCTCTGTCCGTCTGCTGAATTTGTGTGTGTGTGTGTGTGTGCGTGCGTGTGTGTGTGTTTGTGTGTGTGTATGTGGGGGGGGGGTGTCTGTGTTAGCATATAGTCGGTATGTGTATGTATTATGTATTTATGTCTATTCGTCTGCTGCCTGCCAGTGTGTGTGTGTGTGAAGGAAGGTAGTTAAGTGTGGGTGTGTGGGTGGATAGCTAGGTATCTGCATGTATATGAATATGTGTGGAGGGTGGGGGTGAGTACATATGTTTGTATGTGTGCACACGTGTGTCTGCCTGTCTGTCTGCCTGTGTGTATGTGTGTCTGTCTGTCTCTGTGTATGTGTGTAAACGTGTTTGCCATCTGACTGTCTGCCATCTGACTGTCTGCCTTATTTGTAGCTATGCTTTTGCCTTTCCGTGTTCTCTTTGTAATTTTTTTCTGTTTCTTTCTTCCTTCCTTCCTGTTTCTTTTTGTCTTCCTTCCTGCTTCATTCTGCCTTCTTTCCTTTTTCTTTCTGTCTTCCTCCCTGTTTCTTTCTGTCTTCTTTCCTGTTTCGTTCTGTTTTCCTTCCTGAATCTGTCTGTCATCTTTACCAAATCTATTTTCTGACATCTGTCAGTCTTTCCTCTTGTGTCTTTATTGTCCTTTCTGTTTCTATATTTTCTTCTTTTTTCTTTATTCTTTTTTTTTTTTTTTGGGGGGGGGGGCCTTCCTTCCTTCCTTCCTTCCTTCCTTCCTTCCTTCCTTCCTTCCTTCCTTCCTTCCTTCCTTCCTTCCCTCCTTCCTTCCCTTCTGCCTGCCTGCCTGCCTGCCTTTCTTCCTTCCTGCCTGCCTGCCTTCCTTCCTTTCTTCCATCCTTTCTTCCTTCCTTCCTTCCTTCCTGCCTGCCTGCCTGCCTTCCTTCCGTCCTCCCTCTCTCCCTCCCTTTCTTCCTTCCTTCCTCCCTCCCTCCCTCCCTCCTTCCCTCCCTCCCTCCCTCCCTCCCTCCCCTTTCATTGTTTGTCTTGACATCATCTACTTCTGTCAATTGTTCATGATTGCCAGCCTGTACGTTCTGGCCTGTATGTTGACTTGTCTCCTGGCAGCAAACCCGAGTGTGTTAACTGCAAGCACATTGTTGTTGAATGAATGACATGTGTCTTGTCTCTGTCTCTCTACAGCGATGATGTCATCCACCCTGGTGGAGACAGTCTCCATCAACTACGACGACTTTAACGACAGCTTCCTCACATGTGGCACCTGCCTGTGCACCTACGACGCCCAGGAGCGTTCGCCCAAGCTGCTTCCGTGCTCACACACTGTTTGCAGAAACTGTCTAGAACGAATCATCGCATCTCAGACACTGGACACAGGCTCCTTTCGCTGCCCAATATGCCGGGAGACCATCCACACGCCACAAGGCGGAGTGGTTGCCTTCCCACCATCCTTCATTGTAAACCAGCTGCTGGATCTGATGGCCCAGCAGCGAAGGGATGTTATCCCAAAGTGCTCAGTTCATAACACACAGGAGTTATTGTTCTGTGAGACTTGTGACCAAGTATTCTGCCTGCAGTGTGTAGAAGGTAGCCATATAGAACGTGGAGCTAGTGAACATACTGTTATACCATTTGCCATCGCCATTAAAAGAATGTCGGAGATTCTGCTGTATAAAGCTCATCTTTGTATCAAGAATTTGAACTCCGCCTATGAGGTGGTGTCGGATGAACTTCGGCAGCTGGAACTGTCGGTTGATAAAGCCTTGGATTCTATCAATAGATCATTTCAGGTAGGTGTCCAGCCCATTGCCTTATCCTTAGTATCTTCCTCATGTACCTGGTCTTTCTGTTTACCGTTTCCTCAGTATCTTCCTCATGTGGTTGGTCTTTCTGTTTACCATTTCCTCAGTATCTTCCTGGTGTGGCTGGTCTTTCTGTTTACCCTTTCCTTAGTATCTTCCTGGTATGTCTGGTCTGTCTGTTTACCTTATCCTTAGTATCTCCCCTGTGTGCCTGGTTTGTCTGTTTACCTTATCCTTAGTATCTTCCTGGTGTGTCTGGTCTGTTTGTTTACCTTATCCTTAGTATCTCCCCTGTGTGCCTGGTTTGTCTGTTTACCTCATCCTTAGTATCTTCCTGGTGTGTCCGATTTGTCTGTTTATCTTATCCTTAGTATCTTCCTGGTGTGTCTGGTCTGTCTGTTTACCTTATCATTAGTATCTCCCCTGTGTGCCTGGTTTGTCTGTTTACCTTATCCTTAGTATCTCCCCTGTGTGCCTGGTTTGTCTGTTTACCTTATCCTTAGTATCTCCCCTGTGTGCCTGGTTTGTCTGTTTACCTTATCCTTAGTATCTCCCCTGTGTGCCTGGTCTGTTTGTTTACCTTATCCTTAGTATCTCCCCTGTGTGCCTGGTTTGTCTGTTTACCTCATCCTTAGTATCTTCCTGGTGTGTCCGATTTGTCTGTTTATCTTATCCTTAGTATCTTCCTGGTGTGTCTGTTTACCTTATCCTTAGTATCTCCCCTGTGTGCCTGGTTTGTCTGTTTACCTTATCCTTAGTATCTCCCCTGTGTGCCTGGTTTGTCTGTTTACCTTATCCTTAGTATCTCCCCTGTGTGCCTGGTTTGTCTGTTTACCTTATCCTTAGTATCTCCCCTGTGTGCCTGGTTTGTCTGTGTACCTTATCCTTAGTATCTTCCTGGTGTGTCTGGTCTGTCTGTTTACCTTATCCTGAGTATCTTCCTGGTTTGTCTGTTTACCTTATCCTTTGTATCTTCTGTATATGTCTGGTCTGTCTGTTTACCTTATCCTTTGTATCTTCCCTGTGTGCCTAATCTGCCTTTTTACCTTATCCTTAGCATCTTCCTCATGTGCTTGGTCTGTCTGTTTACCTTATCCTTAGTATCATCTTCTTGGGATGGCGTGGAGGAATGGGACTAAGAGATTTATGGTGTTTGTCTCAAACCTATTGTAGGTGGCTTGACTTGGTAGCCCAGGGGCAAAAACCCTGGCCTCCAAGGAGATTCCAAAAGATGGCCAGCAGACCTGCAGGACAACGTACTGACCACTAGACCACCACAACACCCCCCATCCCCTCCCAACATGCTGTAGTAGATACTCTAGTTTGTGTTTTGTCAGTGATGCGGACCAAGTGCTGTAGTGATCAGCACCTGTTGGTACCATGCTGTGACTGTTGTTGTCATGCAACACTGATTGCCTGTGTCATCACTGAGCATTAGACATATAGTATGTTGCAAGATGCTTTAGTGGCAAGTCTATGTATAACATCATTCAAGTAGTCTGTCATTATCATCACTGTACCTTGCCAGCCGTCAGTTGGCATACATGTATTTCCACAGATCTCATCCCTTGGTCCTTGGGTCAACTCTGCTGATGACATTCCTCCATGCCACTCTCTCCGTCCATCCAGGATAATTTCTGTTGGCCTGCCTCTGCCTCCTTTTCCATTGATCTTTCCAGTCGTGATAATATTCTCCAATGCCTCTCTTCTTATTACATGAACTAAAGAATGCTTGTTTGTCTCTTCTTATATTTGTATATAAATGGCCGATGTCTAGTAAAGGGAGCTTGGTATATGACATCACAACCTCAAGTCTGAGAATGGAGGTGGAGGCAGTTACTGCAGCTTTCCACTGGTTGGAGAACAAACTGTATACACATGTCATGGATTGTAACTGATTCACAATGCATGCCGGCAAAGGTGAAGACTGGCATATTTCGTGCTGAATGGCATGCATCGATTCAGAGGTCGCGGGTTGTGAGCATTCACTGGATCTTTTCTCCAGGACACTCTGGTGTGATTGCCAATGAAACAGACAAACAGATTGGCTAGTACCTCATCACTGAGGGGTGATTTGATGCTATGATAAGGCAGATGTCGTGAAGGCCATCTGGGAGCGCGTGAATAATGCAGAGGGGCAGATGGACTGTTATGATCTGGGGAGAGTGCGACGGCAGGGGGTGGTTGGAGGATCTGGTGGGCAGTCGTCACTCAGAGGTAAAGCAAGACGGACATATAATCAGATTGCAACTGGCACTTTTAGTATTGGAACTCTACGCTGGCTGTTGAAGACGAGAACTGAGCGCTTATGGGAATGCCCAGAGTGTGGTGATGTTGGTTCTGGACTCAACTCATCTACCTGTTCAGTGGCTTTGATACAATCACCTTCTTTGCTTTCCTAGCTTATTCTAAAGCTGGGTCACCATCACCCTACCCATTGTGTCATCTACCTGTTTTGTGGCTGTCATACAACCAAGCATCTTTGCCGCCACTATATTTATCAACCTGGTTCCATAGCAGATACTGCCATTGGGGTGTCAATTGTTTGGCCTTCACTTGTTCTATGCCACGACATATGAGGTGAGATGGCCACTGCTGCTACACAACCAGCCCCATTCGCCCACAAGGCGGTTATCTCCCATTTAGCCAGCTGTGTGTCTGCCTTACTACGCAGAAAATGCTGGATACTAATTATTTATTGCTATTGTTTAATTATTTTCTAACTGGCCTTTGCTGCCTGCTATCCTTGGCCAGTGTCATTGATTTGCTGGAGGCACAGGCCAGTGCTATGAAAGTGTTTTTCATGGGTGTTTCCATGGTTGTGAGCCCTTTTGAAGCATAAATACCATGTTATTGTTACAGGGCTGTCTCCATGGTGGCACAGATGAAAACCACCAGTATCTCTACAAGAGTGTGTCCTTTTGTAGCATAAATACCATGTTATTGTTACAAGGCCGTCTCTGGTGACACAGACATAAATACCATGTTATTGTTACAAGGCCATCTCTGGTGATACAGACACAAATACCATGTTATTGTTACAAGGCCGTCTCTGGTGACACAGACATAAATACCATGTTATTGTTACAAGGCCGTCTCTGGTGACACAGACATAAATACCATGTTATTGTTACAAGGCTGTCTCTGGTGACACAGACATAAATACTGTGTATCTCTACAAGAGTGTGTCCTTTGTAGCATAAATAACATTTTATTGTCTTGTAAAGGACATGCAGCTAACTTTTTATTTTAAATTGTTCATTGCCCAGTCACAACTGCCATGATTGTGTCTGTTTGCTAAGACATGATTGTGTCTGTTTGCTAAAACTTGATTGTGTCTGTTACCAAAAATTGAGTGTGCTTGTTACTAAAACTTGATTGTGTCTGTTTCTAAACTTGAATATGTATGTTACAAAGACTTCTGTCTGTTACTAAGGCTTGATTTTGTCTGTTACCAAGATTTGATAGTGTCTATTACTAAAACATTATTGTCTGTTACTAAGACTTGATTGTGTCTGTTACCAAGATTTGATAGTGACTATTACTAAGACATTATTGTCTGTTACTAAGACTTGATTGTGTCTGTTACCAAGATTTGATAGTGTCTATAACTAAGGCTTTGTTGTGTCTATTACTAAGACTTGATTGTGTCTGTTACTAAGGCTTGATTTGTCTGTTACTAAGGCTTGATTCGTCTAGCTTTATTTTGCCTGTTACTAAGGTTTCTATTTGTTGTTAAGACTTGATTTTGTCTGTTACTAAAGCTTGGTTGTGTCTGTTACTAAGGCTTGGTTGTGTCTGTTACTAAGGCTTGGTTGTGTCTGTTACTAAGGCTTGATTTTGTCTGTTACTAAGACTTCTGTTTGTTGTTTAGATTTGATTTTGCCTGTTACCAAGACTTAGTTGTGTCTGTTACTAAAGCTTGGTTGTGTCTGTTACTAAGGCTTGGTTGTGTCTGTTACTAAGGCTTGGTTGTGTCTGTTACTAAGGCTTGATTTTGTCTGTTACTAAGACTTCTGTTTGTTGTTTAGATTTGATTTTGCCTGTTACCAAGACTTGGTTGTGTCTGTTACTAAGGCTTGGTTGTGTCTGTTACTAAGGCTTGATTGTTTCTGTTACTAAGGCTTCATTTTGTCTGTTACTAAGACTTCTGTTTGTTGTTTAGATTTGATTTTGCCTGTTACCAAGACTTGGTTGTGTCTGTTACTAAGGCTTAATTGTCTGTTACTAAGACTTATGTTTGTTGGTTTGTTGTGTTAAGATTTGATTGAGCCCATTACTAAGAGTTGTGCCTGTTGTTAAGACTTGATTGTGTCTGTTACTAAGACTTCTGTTTGTTGTTTAGATTTGATTTTGCCTGTTACCAAGACTTGGTTGTGTCTGTTACTAAGGCTTAATTGTCTGTTACTAAGACTTATGTTTGTTGGTTTGTTGTGTTAAGATTTGATTGAGCCCATTACTAAGAGTTGTGCCTGTTGTTAAGACTTGATTGTGTCTGTTACTAAGAATTCATTGTGTCTGTTACCAAGACGTGATTGTGCCTATTACTAAGATTTTTGTCTGTTGATAAGACTTGATTGTTTTTGTTACAAAGACTTGATTGAGTCTGTTGTCAATACTTAATTGTGTCTGTTACCAAGACTTGATCATGTCTGTTACTAAATGTGATTGTGTCTGTTGTTAAGACTTGATTGTGTCTGTTACTAAGACTTGATTGTGTCCATTATTAAGACTTGGGCCTGTTACTAAGACATGATTGTGTCTGGTACAGAGACATGAGTGTGTCTGTTGCTAAGATATGGTTGTGTCTGTTGCTAAGACATGAATGTTTCTGTTGACAGGATGTGATTGCTGTGATTGAGCGGCGCCGCCATGATTGTCTCCAATGGGTGAGGAAGATCAGGGAGGAGAAGAAAACCATCCTGCGGGAGCAGCTGGAGCTGATACAGGCAGAGAAGGAGAAGGTTCAGCTGGAGTGTGACGGGCTGCAGTACCAGGTAGGGCCTGGGTGATGGGCTGCAGTACCAGGTAGGGCTGGGTGATGGGCTGCAGTACCAGGTAGGGCTGGGTGATGGGCTGCAGTACCAGGTAGGGCTGGGTGATGGGCTGCAGTACCAGGTAGGGCTGGGTGATGGGCTGCAGTACCAGGTAGGGATGGGTGATGGGCTGCAGTACCAGGTAGGGCTGGGTGATGGGCTATCATTATACAGTTTTCTTCATTCATTGTGTGAGTGGTGTGTGAGAGTGTGACAGGCTGCAGTACCAGGTACGGCCTGAGTGATGGGCTGTCAGTGTACAGTTCTCTTCATTGGTTGTGTGAGTGGCGTGTGAGAGTGAACCCTGAACATTCACAGCCCAGGACAGACAGCTGAACCAGTTTGTCAGAGACCCCCAGTGGAATACCCTCATATCTTTAAGAGTAAAATATGAATGCAAAATGATTACTGAAGTCCTTAGTTGTGAGGATACAGAGCCAGACAGAGAAGCCACTGTGGCAATAGCGGAGCATGTTTATTAGGGCTGTTGCTTTCAGATAGGGTTTGTACACAGGAAATCCAGCAGTAGATTTAACGATCATCATCATCACCATAAAGCCAGTTGTGTTGTGTTGAACCCCCTGTAAACTCTGCCGTCTCACGGAGACTGATTCCTGCAGATGCCGTGTGTCTGGTTGTTTAACTTTCCAACATGCATTTGTTTTAATAAAATATGTATTTATGTCACAAGTACACTGCTTTTATGTGTAGTGTAAGTGGGACATGAAATATTCATTCATTCATTTAGTAGCATGTCCTTTGCAGAACCTCGCTCCCATAACAACCTTCCGGAAAACCTCTCGATCATAAGCAAGATGTCCCGTGTCTGATACACCCATCTGGAGATCATCCGCCACATCCTGCACCCATCTTCTCTTTGGCCTTCCTCTTCCTCTCTTCCCAGGCATATACCCTTCCATTATTGTTCTCTCCAAACTGTCATGACGTTTCAAGTGACCAAAATATTTCAATTTTCTTTGTTTTATCGTCTTTAATAGCCAACCTTCTTCAATATTCAACTCTTGAAGTATGGATGCATTTGTTCTTTTCTTTACCCAAGATATTCTTAGAACTCGTCTATAACATTTATATTCAAAGGCTTTTATGCGCTGTTCAGCTTGTTTAGTAAGTGTCCATGTCTCACAGGCGTATGTTGCAATGGGAAAGATGCATGCTCTTAAAAATCTAATTTTTGTAGTTCTGTCTGTCCCACTCCATAATTTGTTCAGCTGTTTTAGTCTTTGAAGAGCTATTGATAGTCGCCGTTTAATTTCTTTCATTGTCTCACCGTTGTTGGTAATCAATGACCCAAGATATTCAAAATTTTCCACCACCTCCAATTTTTCCCCATTAATGTATATTTCTTTCTCCATAGTAGTTTTATCTGTATGCATTATCTTTGTTTTTGCTATGTTAAGATATAAGTTGTGATTTTCACTATTCAATTGGGTTGAGGCTATTAGGTTTTCTATGCCATTCTGTGTTGTGGATAGTAATACTGTATCATCAGCATATCGAATCTCCGGTATGTCATGACCGCCGATATTTAGGGCATCATATAGCTCCCTGTTTATATCATCTTTTACATTTCTCATTATATTTTCGGCGTACAGGTTAAACAAATAGGGTGACAGCACGCAGCCCTGACGGACTCCTTGCTTGATGTCAAACCAATCTGATGCCTCGCCATCTATTCTAACTGCTGCTTGTTGGTCTAGATAGAGCATTTTTATGAGTTGTACTACATGTGATGGAAAGCCCATATTCCTCATGATTTCCCAAAGTTTCTGATGTTGTACACAGTCAAATGCCTTTGAATAATCCACAAAACATGAGAATAGGTTTACATTAAATTCTCTGCACTTCTCTATTATTAAACGCATGTTGAATATGTGATCTCTTGTTCCTCTTCCTTGTCTATAATCCAGCTTGAACATGTTAATCTCTTCTTCCATTTTCTTACGAAGTCTTCCCATTATGACTTTTAGTAGAATTTTACTTGCATGACTGATCAGGGCAACAGTTCTATAGTTGGTGCATAATTTCAGGTTGCCCTTTTTTGGTATTGGAATGAAGATAGTTCTCTTCCAATCTTTTGGCCATATACCATATTTCCAAATCTTTGTACATAATGCATGATATATGTGTATGCTTTCTTCTCCTCCCGCTTAAATTAGTTCAGCTGGTATCTGATCACATCCACATGAAATATACAAACATTAATATTGCACCTTGGGAGCAAGTTGTAAAAACAAAGGAGAAAATAATTGCAGATTGATTTATTGTACAGTGGATAGGGCCTTAGGTTCATACCAGAATTACGATCAGTGTTGCCAGTAGTGGGTTGTGCTCAATATTTAGATTGCAGATTGGTTAGACACCTAGCATGTGAGATGTCAGATGGTGCATGATGGTGGAAATGACTCATGTGTTCACATGCACCCATTCTGGACGAACATTTACCGCATTACATTGGTCTGTTCAATCACATTCCCTGCTGCCGTATGTTGTAGTTATTATGCCTTTTTTTGAAGCGCAGCGCAACAAACTATTTTCTGTCAAGATGGCCAAGTGCCAGCAGACACTGTTTTGATTTATCGTAGTGTTTCGGTTATGTTTCAAATAGAGCTTTCAATGTGTGCTGTAAACAGCCATGCTGAATGGATAAGAGCACTCATTCTGAAACATTTGGTGTGTTGATGCTGAGATAGCGGGTTCAATCCCTACAGCGGTCAGTTGGACTAAAATGTTTACCTCTCGTCCTTGACTTGGGACGTGAATGACAAGTACTTCTGAAGTTGGAGCGGGTTCGCCTGATGGCGAGGGACACTGATAATAGGGAAAACGTTCAGTCCATTGCTACTAGAATTAACATGTATGGACTATGCTTGAGTTCAAAGCAAGCGGCCACACAAATAAAATACATATATGATCATGCTGGTACATGCATGCATGCACACAGTGCTAAACTAGGCAAAGTGACACAAGTCAATCTAATGTTTCAGAGAGCACTCTCTCCCTGTCTTCATGCTCTCCCACTCAGGTACATGGTCCATCAGAGCTGGTTTTTATCTGTATTGTTATGTTGTTTGTAATTGAATCAATTCCAGGGGCACTTGATGTCATCTCTAGTGATGGCCGTCTGCTTTCTCAGGCTAGTTGGTGAATAATGTCTCTAGTCACCTATCTTTTTTCTTCTTGATAAGTCATGCTTGTTGATTTCTGTCTAAACTCAGTGATGAGTAAACATGTAAGTGGACAGTCATAGAACTTCCATACACAATTTAATGTTTACAATAAAAACAGGCCTACAGCAGGTACCTGATGTGGGAGTGTGAAGTAATAGGACCCTAGGACCCTCACTTTTGTGTAGGCCTGAGTACCCGAAGGAATAGGTGGCCTGTCTTTGCCTCCTGTGGTGAAGGATGAGGACTGACATCGAACCTTTGTCCTACCGTGTTCATGCCATTGTCAGCGTAACGTGATAACCACTACACCAACACACCCGCTAATTTAATATGTTATATATTTATGTGGGAGAAGAGGCAGGCCAAGAGATGATGCTGGATGCACTGAGATGTTGGCATGGAGGGAGTGTCATCAGCAGAGTTGATCTGAGGTACCAGGGACCGAGATCTGTGGAGAGACATGATGCTGGATGGACTGAGATGTTGGCATGGAGGAGTGTCATCAGCAGAGTTGATCTGTGGTACCAGGGACCAAGATCTGTGGTACCAGGGACTGAGATCTGTGGAGAGACATGATGCTGGATGGACTGAGATGTTGGCATGGAGGGAGTGTCATCAGCAGAGTTGATCTGTGGTACCAGGGACCGAGATCTGTGGAGAGACATGATGCTGGATGGACTGAGATGTTGGCATGGAGGGGTGTCATCAGCAGAGTTGATCTGTGGTACCAGGGACCGAGATCTGTGGAGAGGCTGGATGGACTGAGATGTTGGCATGGAGGGGTGTCATCAGCAGAGTTGATCTGTGGTACCAGGTAGCGAGATCTGTGGAGAGACATGATGCTGGATGACTGAGATGTTGGCATGGAGGGGTGTCATCAGCAGAGTTGATCTGTGGTACCAGGGACTGAGATCTGTGGAGAGACATGATGCTGGATGGACTGAGATGTTGGCATGGAGGGGTGTCATCAGCAGAGTTGATCTGTGGTACCAGGTAGCGAGATCTGTGGAGAGACATGATGCTGGATGGACTGAGATGTTGGCATGGAGGGGTGTCATCAGCAGAGTTGATCTGTGGTACCAGGGACCGAGATCTGTGGAGAGACATGATGCTGGATGGACTGAGATGTTGGCATGGAGGGGTGTCATCAGCAGAGTTGATCTGTGCTATGAGGCACCGAGATCTGTGGAAAGACATGAACACCTTCACCAGTTGGCAAGACATGTGATGATAAGAATATTAACACCCACACAGCTTCTGTTATGTTTTCAGTAGGCTCAGAATCCACACAGCTGTTCCTGTCTAGTGAACTTTCTGTAACAAGTAATGTAGTAATTGATGTAATGGTTAATGTGATGTAACCATTGATGTAATGATTGATGCAACGATTGATGTAACCATTGATGTAACCAATGCAATGATTGATGTAGCAATTATTGTGACAATTGATGCGATGTAGCCATTGATGTACATAAGAAATCAGATCAACACGTATCATTGTGTGTGTTTCCTCAGGTCGAGGTCAGAAACATCACCAAGAAAATCAGCGACCTCAATGAAAAGCTGGATACCACCAGCACCCTGTCAGAGCCCAGAGAGAACTCCTTCCTGCGCTATGAGTACAAACACAATGATGCTCTTCGTGAAGTGGCCAAAGCCATCAGCAATTTTGGTGCAATCAGGGTCAGCACAACTTTCCCGGCCTTGACCACTGCCGAAGTCAAGAGGGCCGTGGCTCATCTACGTGCCTCGGTGAAGATTCACACGGTGGATTACCACGGCAACCCCAGGTCTTCTGGAGGAGACCCAGTGACAGTCGAGATTCGTAATGAGAAAGGTGACCTTGTAGAATCCAAGATTAAAGATAATGATGATGGGTCTTACGAGGTTCTCTATCTCCCATTGAAACCAGGCAAGCTAAAAATGTCTGTTAGTATATTTAATCGGCCAATAAAAGACAGTCCCTATGTGATTGACGTCAGTGAACATATAGAGCCACTGTGGCGGTTTGGATGTCGAGGTACAGCTAGTGATCACTTTAACCAGCCTACCAGAATCGCCTCAGGGCCTGATGATGTCATTTATATTCTTGACACAGGTAACAGTCGAATCAAAGTACTCGGGAAAGATGGATCGGTCCTGCGGCACCTGGGACCCACAGGAGTGGAGTATCAAAGTGCTACTGGACTTTGTGTTTTAAGCAGTGGTCATCTGGCTGTTGTCAACTGGCGCACCAAGTTTGTGTCCATTCTGGACCCTGTGGACGGGTCGCTGGTGAAGCAGTACACGACTCCTGCGTTTGTCGAACCAATTGATATTGCCGTGAACTCTCGCAGTGAGATTATTGTTGCTGATAGCGGCGCTCGTAAAATATTCAAGTTTGATCAAGCTGGAAATTTAATTCTCACGTTCGGAAGTCACGGGGACAAAGATGGACAGTTCAAAGTCATATCTGCACTATGCATAGGGAAGAATGATGAGATCCTGGTCGCGGATCATCGAATTCAAATTTTCAACAAGGACGGAAAGTATTTGAGGAAAGTTGTGGACTCTGGCCAAGGGTCCTATGGCGGTATAACTGTGGACAATGCAGGGAATATTCTGGCCACAAAGATAGAGAAATCGCACAAGGGAGATAGAGCTGGCAGCAGTGGAGGCGCTGTTCAGAAAGTGAAAGGAGGTGGTCGTAGCTTCGTTCATGTGTTTCATCCCAGCGGGAAGTTGCTGTACTCCATCGACAGTAGCACAGACAGACTGAAGAGGCCGAGCGGACTAACTGTGATCAGTGACTACCGGATTGTGGTGACCGACCTCGGCAACTGCTGTATCAAGAAATATTTCTATAAATAAAGGTTGGTTTGTGTCTAGTTTTTTTTCTGGCTAATTCATTTCAAACATTTACCCTGTTCTACCTCTCTAGGCATCATTGATGAATAAACAATCACAACATTTAATCATTGATGAATAAACAATCACAACATTTAATCACTGAGCAATCAATCACATTTCATCACTGAGTAAACAATCACAATATTTTATCATTGCATAAATAATCACAATATTTCATCATTGATAAATCTGCAATCCTGCTGCTCTCCTGTGTCCCCAATAGGTGCTTGGGCTCTCATCCAACCCTTGCCAAGCCGTCTGACCTGGTTCTATTTCATGCAGCTGGCTCTGTGTTCTCTCAGTAATATTCCCCTAGCAGACAATCATGTAATTTAATTATACATTCACAGACAGTCATGTAATTTAATCATACATTCACAGACAATTGTAATTATATCATACATTAACCGACAATCATGTAATTTAATCATTCAATAGCAGACAATCATGTAATTTAATCATACAATAGCAGACAATCATGTAATTTAATCATACATTAACAGACAATCATGTAATTTAATCATACAATAGCAGGCAATCATGTAATTTAATTATAAATTCACAGACAATCATGTAATTTAATCATACATTCACAGACAATTGTAATTGTATCATACATTAACAGACAATCATGTAATTTAATCATTCAATAGCAGACAATCATGTAATTTAATCATACAATAGCAGACAGTCATGTAATGTAATCATACATTAACAGACAATCATGTAATTTAATCATACATTAACAGACAATCATGTAATTTAATCATACAATAGCAGACAATCATGTAATTTAATTATACATTCACAGACAATCATGTAATTTAATCATACATTCGCAGACAATTGTAATTGTATCATACATTAACAGACAATCATGTAATTTAATCATACAATAGCAGGCAATCATGTAATTTAATTATACATTCACAGACAATCATGTAATTTAATCATACATTCACAGACAATTGTAATTGTATCATACATTAACAGACAATCATGTAATTTAATCATTCAATAGCAGACAATCATGTAATTTAATCATACAATAGCAGACAATCATGTAATTTAATCATACATTAACAGACAATCATGTAATTTAATCATATAATAGCAGACAGTCATGTAATGTAATCATACATTAACAGACAATCATGTAATTTAATCATACATTAACAGACAATCATGTAATTTAATCATACAATAGCAGACAATCATGTAATTTAATTATACATTCACAGACAATCATGTAATTTAATCATACATTCACAGACAATTGTAATTGTATCATACATTAACAGACAATCATGTAATTTAATCATACAATAGCAGACAATCATGTAATTTAATTATACATTCACAGACAATCATGTAATTTAATCATACATTCGCAGACAATTGTAATTGTATCATACATTAACAGACAATCATGTAATTTAATCATACAATAGCAGACAATCATGTAGAGTAATCATACATTCATTGATTAGTCATATTATACAATCATTATTTAATCATTAATTAGTAGTAATTAGTAATTTAAGAATTGAAAGCTTATCATTTAATAATTAATTAACATACAATTGTGGTCGCTTGCTATCTAGGTACAGACAACAATTCTATTATTTAGTGATTGATTATAAGATATTCATTTTATAATTATCTCATCATGATTTAATCATTGATTAGTCATATTATTTTAATATTAATTTATTTAATATTATTATGTAATAAATGATTATTTTTATAGTCCGTGCCATGTGGTGCTGATGATTATCAATGATTAGCAGACATAATATTATTTAATCAATGATTAGTAGACATTCATGCTATTTAATCATTGCTGAACAATCATTTGTTAAGCACTGCTGGACAGACAATTACCTGATTATTGATTAACTAACATTGAATCATAGTTGCCCAGATAGTAACATGTTGTTGTGGTTTAATCTAATCCGCAGATGTCTCTGTAGAAATTGCGTGATGTGTAACCAATTGGGCGACTTAGCAAGGCCAAGCAGAGTTCCGTTTTTTGTTGTCTGTTTCATAAGTTTTCTTTCTTAGCTTTGAAATTTGCTGTTTGTCTTACATTGATGCTTGTTTGAATTTGAAGAAAATATGCAGTTTGTGACACATACATTGTTTCGACCCAACACCCCCATCGTGAAATCCTATACACTCATTTGTATTTCATGTTTAATGTCAGGAGTTTGAGTGGATTCTGTATGACCACGTAAGACTAGAACATATGACAGAGTAAGACTAGAAAATATGGCATAGTAAGACTAGAACATTACATTTCTGTTGATGTGGGGGTCTGCATGGCAAAGCCATCTACCTCATGTTCTGAAGGATGTGGGTTCGTTCTATGACTCGATCATTTGGTTCACATGTGCAGGTTTTTGGGAGACTCCTGGGGGACGTCACCAAAGTTATGGAGTTTGTGCACTGTGCTATGCTTTCAGCAGGTGGGATATCTACTTCGAGCTGTGTGGGATAAAACCTGGTGCATTGAAGTCAGTCATCTTGTCCTTTTAGCCCCTTTTATTTTAACTGGTTTTTGTTTATATAGGATCTCTTTTATTGCACATACATATCTCCATAAATGCCCCCTCCCCCCCACCCACCCATAGATCACACACAGGGAGAAACTCATCACCGTAGCACCAGCTCCCCCCTCATAGATCACACAGGGAGAAACTCATCACCGTAGCACCAGCTCCCCCCTCATAGATCACACAGGGAGAAACTCATCACCGTAGCACCAGCTCCCCCCTCATAGATCACACAGGGAGAAACTCATCACCGTAGCACCAGCTCCCCCCTCATAGATCACACAGGGAGAAACTCATCACCGTAGCACCAGCTCCCCCCTCATAGATCACACAGGGAGAAACTCATCACCGTAGCACCAGCTCCCCCCTCATAGATCACACAGGGAGAAAACTCATCACCGTAGCACCAGCTCCCCCCCTCATAGATCACACAGGGAGAAAACTCATCACCGTAGCACCAGCTCCCCCCTCATAGATCACACAGAGAGAAACTCATCACCGTAGCACCAGCTCCCCCCTCATAGATCACACAGAGAGAAACTCATCACCGTAGCACCAGCTCCCCCCTCATAGATCACACAGGGAGAAACTCATCACCGTAGCACCAGCTCCCCCCTCATAGATCACACAGAGAGAAACTCATCACCGTAGCACCAGCTCCCCCCTCATAGATCACACAGGGAGAAACTCATCACCGTAGCACCAGCCAGCATTCAGTTCTGTTGATAAATGCATGTTTCTTCTGTTCAGCCATTCGCTGGTCGTAGACCATAGATTTTCACCAAATGATAAGTTAGTTGGACATTGAAACACAGCAGTCACAAACAATAGCCTGCACGATTTATTGCCAGTCATGTTTCGCTGCATCTCATCAGGTACATACCGCAGAGTTATTTATCATATGAAGTGGGTAGATGGATCATATTTTGGCTGAGATACATAACACATTTAGTCATTGATGTGATTCATGTTCAGTATTTCACCAAAATAGAATTCGTCCATTCACTTCAGAGGTCTGCTTGCCCGTGGAGCAAATGCGCTTGTGCTTAAACTTCCAGTGCCCTGATGGTGGGGTGCGGGATTCATACCCTACACCAGTCAGTTTGACTTCAATGTTGGCATCCTGTTCAGAAAGCAGTGGCAAACTACAGGACATGGACTTTCCTGGATGATCAACCTGGGGTTGGGGTTGATTGCAGCATCCTGCAAAGGGCATGCAACATATAAACAACAATTTCACATGGTTATCATCATCAAGTGCCCTGCCAGCTGTCGTAGACGTTCATGGCTCTCCACCGATCTCGGTCTTTGGTGTTCTGGATCAACTCTGCTGATGATATTCCTCCATGCCACCGTCTCAATCCATCCAGCATTGTTTCTCTTGGTCTGCCTTTGCCTCTCTTTTCAGTTGTCACAATGTTCTCCAATGTTATTCGTCTCAAAAACGACATCTCTGTTGCTTCTCAGTTCTTAATTTGTTCACGTACATTCCAAGATTCACTTCCATACCAAGATTCGCTTCCATGCAGCAAAACTGGTTCTATATAGCATTCACATGGTATGAGATATATTTCTGTAGTGAAATATGCCAGGCAACACATGGTCAAGCTATTGTATGTGTCCCTGTGCTTAAATTCACTAAAGGAATACATTGCTTGAAGTTTGGACATTGTTGGTAGAACATTTCTCGGTTGAAGTATTTATGAGCAGTTCCTCTGTGTGGTATTGTAGCTGTTTAAGGAGCATATCTCCCCACTGGATTTAATAAAAAAAAGGATAAGCTCCAATGTACATGCCCTGAGATCTGTTAGGTATATGATGTTAGCCTCATATTTGCATAGACCAGTTGTGACACTGGATGGTTGATGCGAGTAGCCGTGGTAGCGTAGTGGCAGCACACTCACCTGCCTGGCCCATGGGCATGGGTTCAATGTTGATCAGGGAGGACTCACATTTGTAGAAATGACCCTGGCTCCAGGTTGACGAGCCTCAAATGGATACCAAGAAATGTGATGGAAAGTCAAGTTGGTACTGACCACATCACGGCTGGTGTGCCAATGGGTCTATACAAATATGTCTGTAGCACCATATGCCCAGTGAAGCTTACAGCACATACAAGAAGTTGTTACTGTAACCTAATATGTGAGTGGGTGTCAAGGAGTTAAAATGATAATAGGTTCAGCATGTGTTCACATAGAAATGGTGGGTTCATGCAACTACTGGACTGACCAGGAGATGGAGTTAACTCTGACAGTGTGAGTTATTGTAAGCTGATGTACATTATGATGTATGTTTGACATATACCACCAGGATACCAGGATATGGTTGTTCTGTAGAAGTTGGTGTTACCAACACTTGGATATATCAGTCGCATATACAGACCTGTGGCCATTTATCATGGAAAGCAAGCATATCATACCAGGGGAGCCAGGCCCACACATCTGTCTCCCTCCTGGCATCTGTGAACTGGATTAGTCTTCCCAGCTTGTTCAGCCATACAACAAGGCTTGAAGTGTGTTGTATTTCAACTGTTTCTCAACCATATAATATGGCTCGTATTGTATTTCAACTGTTTCTCAACCATACAACCCCACTTATGTTGTAATTTCGATATGTTTGTCAACCATACAATAAAACTTGTATTTCAACATGTTTCTCCACCATACAGCAAGACGTGTATTGTATTTCGACATGTTTCTCAATCACACAGTAAGACTTGTCTTGTATTTAAACATGTTTCTCAATCACACAATAAGACTTGTCTTGTATTTCAACATGTTTCTCAATCACACAATAAGACATGTCTTGTATTTCAACATGTTTCTCAATCACACAATAAGACATGTGCTTGTATTTCAAGGGTTTAGAAGAATCTCATGACAGTGGATGCAGATGCCAGGTTGCTAGTTAATGACAACCATGGCAGTTAGCATGCAGTTATATATATCAGTGATTGAGTTGGTTAGCTAATTTCATAACGAGAAATCTTCACATCATGTCTGCAGTATAGAATTTCATAGCCTGAAATCTTCATATTACGACTGCAACATAAAATTTCATAATGTGAAATCTTCACATCATTGCAACATAAAATTTTGTAATGTGAAAAGTTCACATAACGGCTACAACATAATATTGTAAAGTGAAATCTTCACATAATGGCTATAACATCAAATTTTATAGTGTGAAATTTTCCCAGCACAGCTACTACCTGCTTGCACTGCACCATTGGAAACTAGTTCTTTAGTGTTGAGAAAACAGCTCTTAGTGTGGGGAAAACAGCTCTTAGTGTGGGGAAAACAGTTCTTTCCTGTGGAGAAAACAGCTCTTAGTGTGGGGAAAACAGTTCTTAGTGTGGGGAAAACAGCTCTTTCCTGTGGAGAAAACAGCTCTTAGTGTGAGGAAAACAGCTCTTAGTGTGGGGAAAACAGTTCTTTCCTGTGGAGAAAACAGCTCTTAGTGTGGGGAAAACAGTTCTTTCCTGTGGAGAAAACAGCTCTTAGTGTGGGGAAAACAGTTCTTTCCTGTGGAGAAAACAGCTCTTAGTATGGGGAAAACAGCTCTTTCCTGTGGGGAAAACAGTTCTTTCCTGTGGAGAAAACAGTTCTTTCCTGTGGGGAAAACAGTTCTTTCCTGTGGAGAAAACAGCTCTTTCCTGTGGGGAAAACAGTTCTTTCCTGTGTGGAAAACAGTTCTTTCCTGTGGGGAAAACAGCTCTTTCCTGTGGGGAAAACAGCTCTTTCCTGTGGGGAAAACAGCTCTTTCCTGTGGGGAAAATAGTTCTTTCCTGTAGAGAAAACAGTTCTTTCCTGTGTAGAAAACAGCTCTTTCCTGTGGGGAAAACAGTTCTTTCCTGTGGGGAAAACAGCTCTTTCCTGTGGGGAAAACAGTTCTTTCCTGTGGGGAAAACAGTTCTTTCCTGTGGAGAAAACAGCTCTTAGTGTGGGGAAAACAGCTCTTTCCTGTGGGAAAAACAGTTCTTTCCTGTGGGGAAAACAGTTCTTTCCTGTAGAGAAAACAGCTCTTAGTGTGGGGAAAACAGTTCTTTCCTGTGGAGAAAACAGCTCTTAGTGTGGAGAAAACAGTTCTTTCCTGTGGAGAAAACAGTTCTTTCCTGTGGAGAAAACAGCTCTTTCCTGTGGGGAAAACAGTTCTTTCCTGTGGGGAAAACAGTTCTTTCCTGTGGAGAAAACAGCTCTTAGTGTGGGGAAAACAGTTCTTTCCTGTGGGGGAAAACAGTTCTTTCCTGTGGAGAAAACAGCTCTTAGTGTGGGGAAAACAGTTCTTTCCTGTGGAGAAAACAGCTCTTAGTGTGGGGAAAACAGTTCTTTCCTGTGGGGAAAACAGTTCATTCCTGTGGGGAAAACAGTTCTTTCCTGTGGGGAAAACAGTTCTTTCCTGTGGGGAAAACAGCTCTTAGTGTGGGGAAAACATTGTGACTACTTGATCTGGCACTCAGAAGTTGAAGAAATCAGTAGAGATTCGAGAGCATACAAGACAATGTAGAACTGGACAGCCTGACCAAGATTTGCACCTGTCACCTCCAAATGATAACATGCATGAAGTAGACTTGTTTCTTCAGTGGGCTGATGTTATCTGGAGGTGGTCAGTTTGGATCCTAGTATGGCCACAATAGTTTATTATGGTCATATTGTCTAGTGCGTTATCAAATCTCTACGTCTTTCTTCTACTTCTATGCATGCTGATCAATACCTGGACATGTATTTCGTATTATAGACACAGCATAAGTCTGATGTGGTAGTTTGACATGTCAAACAAATTCACAATATATTGGTTGGCGCCCATAGAAGTAGAAACAAGAATTGTGATTTTGTTTATGAGCTATCTGAGTAGCCTCAAAGGGTTCCTTGATTGATATTATGACACACTTGGTTAGTAGAAATATGTGACACCTAGAGAGCTATACAAATGATGGTGTAATTTCTGTCCAGTCTTACTAGTTATGGATTCAGACAGCGGATGATTATGTGCCGTGCCAATATGCATAGGCTGTCATCTCAAACGACAACTTTATAAAATGAGAAGCTGGCCCTTTCCGTTGTCATCAAGCAGCTATTTCATGGCACGTGGGGCATCAAAGTGATTCAGGACCATGGTTCATACCCACCTTCCCAATCATGTGACCACTGAAACCTAGTTTTCGTGACCAACATCATTACACTCTGGGTAAACCCCTCGGTGTTTCGTCTCTCTCAGCCAGTGTTATAATGAGTAAATGCTGACCCAGAAACCTAGACTGTGATCTGGACAGCTGAGTGGATACAGGGAGAAGAAACTAACAAGGCGTTCTGGTTTCCTGAATCAACATCTTAACACTGTGGGAAAACCCTTCAGTGTTCCATCTCTTTCAGCCAATGTTATAATGTGAAGATGCTGATGGTTCCAGCATCACACTGGGTATGCTCATCCCCTCACACATCCCCCTCCTTGCTGGTATCACACTTAAATCCAAACTCAAATATCCTGTCATGTTGTTTTATCTTTTACTGTGTCTTAAACTGGACACTTACTAAACAAGCATGCATCTTTCTCATTGCAACATACAGCTGTGATGCGGGACATCTTGCTTATAGCAGAAGTTCTCTGGAAGGTTGTTATGGGAGCGATGTTCTGCAAAGGACATGCTACTGAATGAATGAATGAATGTGTCTTCAACTATCCGGCGTTCATGTTTCGTTTGTCCATCGTCAGTGTTTCAACTACTGCCGCTCTTAAAGTCAACAGATCAGTGCTTTGCCCTCCAGTCTGACCCAGACAGTGTACACTGGACAGTGAAGGGGAGGCACTGTACCAGAGCACTGTTCCTAACTAATGGTACAAGTGAAGGGGAGGAGCTGTACCAGAGCACTGTGTTCCTAACTAATGGTACAAGTGAAGGGGAGGAGCTGTACCAGAGCACTGTGTTCCTAACTAATGGTACAAGTGAAGGGGAGGAGCTGTACCAGAGCACTGTTCCTAACTAATGGTACAAGTGAAGGTGAGGAGCTGTACCAGAGCTCTGTGTTCCTAACTAATGGTACAAGTTCAGTACAGCTGCATGCTGTCATGTACATACGTAGTTGCCATGCACAGGGCAGAGAATATTTGATGGTATAGCTTCACTGGTTTCCATGGTAGTGGTGGTCATATTGCAATTTCTAGGCATGCTTTAAAGGACACTAGATGTTGTACTTTTGAAACTATAATGACACCAGTTTGTGGGAATGTATTTCCGTACTTGTTGAAATTTTTGTTGGAACAATATCTTTGATAGTTTTTACAAACTTAGCAATGAAGTTTGATATATTCCAAATTAGGAACACATGTGAAAAGATTGTCAAGTCTATTTAACAATAAACCAAATTTGTGGAAACATGTAATACAGATCTTCGGACTAAATGTCTATTAGTCTATGGACTCTGCTACATTTTATAGAAATTAAGATTAAGAATTAAACTTAAGAAATAAAGAAGTTTGATAAACATTTTGGTAACTGCATATCCTTTAGAGGATGTGGCATTCAGCCCCAGCATTTTTTGGCTGTTTGTGATTTCTTGGCAAGTTTATGTTAAGTAGTTTGCCATTGCTTTCTGAATGACCAGCACTCATACCATTGTATAAAAATCAATACAAGGCAGTCTGCTTTCTTATTCGCCCACAGCTGTTTCAAACATGGAATGCAGGATTATGAACTGTGTTCTTAATTCCTTTGCTGCAGTGCCACCTTTGATAGACTTATCAGTGAGAAAATAGTGTTTCAAGATATTTTCCCACAGAATAATATTGTATATTGTTTCATGTAACATGTTAAAACGACACTGTTGTAAGATGTTTTAGCAGCAATTTGTGTGGAACAAGACCACAGCTGATTAACACTGACATGGCAAGAGACAAAGGGTGTAAGCCCAGATGTTACTGGATTGGTTACACCAAGGTGATGTCGCAATCATATTTGCATGTTTAGAATGGTAAAATAACATGCACATTTATCAAAAATTGGGCTAATCCTAAATTTGATATTATGATCAGATTTGATGAATAATGCCTTCCTTCATTGACTGCCGTGAGCTGTGAAAACATCTTCCTATAGTCCGTGGCGTTAGTGAATGCATATAATGTATCAAATAGGGCCGATAGAGATAAGAGTAGAGAAACCATTAATATACTCTACTTATCATCATCTTCTGCATCATCAGTGAGCAGGTTCTTTGTGGACCATCACTCTCATCACAGCCTGCCACTCTGGATCCTTCACCAGCTCCTATCTTCACACCCCAGGTGTCTGTCCCGTCCACTCTCATGTGTCTATACTGTCCACTGTCATGGCCTGTGACTCATCTACCAGGAACTGCCATCAGTGTTCTCTCTAAACCAGGGACTGTGGATTTGACCAAGGTTGTTTGTTTCTGAGACCTGCTGCTGGTTGTGAGCCAGTTCTATTTGTCTGTCTCTCTCTCACTTCGACACACACACACACACTGTCTCTCACACATCCACACACACACTGTCCACTCTGCCTGTAACGGATATTTCTGAACCTTCTGTCCAGATTTACTACTGGCCTCCTTGTGATACAGGTATTTATTCACAGTAAGTAAACAGAGCGGCTGGAGAATCAGAATGTCACCTGACTCACTGAGACGTGTGTTTGATTCTAGTCAGGATTGTTTATAATTTACAAAATCACCCTCACCTGCTTGAGCGCAGATTATCGCTTTTCCTTTCCCCCACTATCCCACACCAGCAGTGGTACATAATGAAACACAGAGAGAGCCAGAGAAACAGAAAGGAGTGAGTGATTGTGTAGTATGAGCATGTGATGATTAACTAGGTACTGAGTGAGTTAGAATTACACAAGGACTGTAATGTGTTGCATGTGTCCTCCAGACAGGGTACAGCTCGAAGCTTGGTGTTTAGTTGCCGTTTGTGTATTTTGAATAATTCAATTAAAGTAAAATGTACATGCTGTTCTCCTTCCAACTTTCTCATTAATTTCATGACAGTTTGGGTGTATGGGGTGGTTATGCTTGCTATACATGGAGTGTGAGCCAGGGTAGGGGCTTGGAGGTTGGTTGCCTGGCTGATGAATCCTGTCATGTAATTTAAGTCCATGCATTGATGTTTAGGTTGTCTTGAGTTCTAAGGACATGCATATATGTTAGTGTGGGGTTGGTAGAGACTTTTACCCTGATCAAATGCCAGAGCACCATCTTCACCTGGTGCTGCACAGCCCTCCTTTCCCACTCCAAGCTACTTTTACCCTGGTCTAATGCCAGAGCACCCCCCCCCCCCTCCCCTGAGATATACCTTCTGAGTTATGTAATTCTGTATTTATTGCAATCCCAAAGAAATCAGAAGCCTTGGAATGTGATCAACATCGAACAATTAGTATAACGAGCTACATCACGAAGATTTTGCAAAGAGTTAGGAAGAAAATACAACGCAAAATAGGTGAAGAACAACGTGGGTTTGTTGAAGATTAGGGTACAGTAAATGCTGTGTATATGTTGCGAACAGCAACTGAACATTCTACAGAAGTAAACAAAGAGATACATCTTTGCTTTATTGACTACACAAAGACTTTCGGAACAGTAAGGCATGTCAACATGGTTGAGATGCTTGCAGATTTACAAATTGATGGGAAAGACCTTAGACTTGTAAAAAAAGCATAAATTGGAAACAACTAACTGCCATAAGGATTGATAATGAAGGGGGTCAATATCAGCCTATTAAAGAGAGGTATGAGACAGGGATGTGTAATGTCTCCAGATCTTTTTTTACCTATACAGTGGAAATATTTTCAGAAATGTAGAAGATATAAATGGAATCATCATAGGGGGACGAAACATCAATAGCATTAAATATGCAGATACAGTATTGATTGCAACAGTTACGTGGATCTGCAACAATTAGTAGATGTCATTGATGCACAGTGAACAACTAGGGTTAGAATTAAATTGTAAAAAGACACAGATTATGGTTGTCACTAGGAAGAACGAAATGCCACAATGTGATTTACGAGTAAATTGGAATATTCTTCAAAAAGTGAATCGGTACAATTATCTCGGAACAGTAATAACATCTAATAGGAGATGCCTTGAAGAGATTAGAACAAGAATAACCATGGCAAAAGTAGCCTTTAGCATGATGAAAAACATACTGACCAATAAAAAGATGTCAATTGAAACGAGAAAAAGAGTGTTGAGATGCTACATAGAGCCTGTACTTTTGTATGGATGTGAAGCTTGGACAATGAGCAGTCAAGCTGAAAAACATCTGATGACTAGAAATGTAGTTTCTGAGGAGAATACAAAGAATACAATGGACAGACAGAAAAACCAATGACCAAGTACTACAAGAAATGTATGAAAATCGCAAATTGATTAGAGAAATTAGACGTAGACAGTCAAAATTATTTGGATGTTATGAGAAGAAATAAATTGGAGAACTTGGTGACAACTGGCAAGATCGAGGGGAAGAGAACAAGGGGAAGACAGAGAAGTAAATACCAGGATGGCTTGACCCACATGGCATGGTAGAGACAGGAACACGGAGCTGATCCACGACTATGATGGTGATCGAGTGAAATGGCGAATCATGACTGCCCACGCTTACCGGCATGGCACATGATGGACGGACGGGGAGAGAGAGAGAGTTTGTAAAGTCACACTTTATATGTAGAACAAATAAATTTGAAAAAATTCTTATCTTCTGTTGATAACAATAACATCTTTGTGTTTGGAGTGTAAAGAATTACTCCAGCAAACGACAGCCATTCGCTGCGTATTGCTTCATGATGGATTGTGGAGCCGATTTTTTAATGATATTATGTACTTCATTTTTCAAGTTTGTTCTACATACATAGTGTTGTGAGACTACAAACACCTCGTATATTTGTTTTGGAGGTGATATATATATATATCTCAAGGGAAAGACCAAGATTAAAATTCCTGGATGGCTTGGCCATGTGGCAGTCGAGACAGAATCATGGAGCTGATCCACACTCTGGTGATCGAATGAGATGGCGAAACATGACCGCCCATGCTTATCGGCATGGCACATGGATGGATGGATATATATATTAGGGGCGTTCATTTGAAACCTGTTCCAATGGCTTTATTACAAAAGCATGAAAGAAACATTAACAGGTGTGGTAGAATTAAACAAAGCATTCATTTTGAATGAATTATGCACCATGGGTTGGTCAGAAGAAGTTGCCGTAGTCATTCAGGCAAGCATCTAATTGCTTAGGTAGGCGGCAAATGCTGTCCGCAAGAAAGGATTGTGGTAGCTCACTGAACCAAGTGTTTTCCATGTTCATTATGTCTGCATCTGTGTGAAATCATTGCCCCTTGAGCTTTTTTAGCGGTCTGAACGAATGAAAATCACATGGTGACAAATCAGGATTATAGGCTGGATGTTGCAGAATTTCCCACTTCTTCCTTGCTAATGCTTCCTGCACAATCTTTGTAACATGCTGATGAGCATTATCGTGCAACAAAATCACACCGCGAGAAAGCATGCCGGGTCGTTTATTCTTGATGGCTTTTCGCAGCTTGTCTAGTGTTTGCAAGTAGTGGGTAGAGTTGATGTTGACACCAGGTTCTTTAAAGTTGGCCAACAATAGCCCTTCATGGTCAAAAAATGCGCCCAGCATAACCTTACCAGCGGAAACCTGTAACTTGAATTGTTTGGCTTTTGGTGATCCAGCATGCTTTCTCTTTTGCTGCTCGGCTCAAAGTGGTGACACCACTATACGGAAGAGAAATGCATCCCCCTCCACCCTGTAACGTAGCAAGTGGTTCAAACACCATCCCATGCGTTCCTCTTTTTGGTGGTCGGTCAATATCCGTGGTACCCACTGTGAACACACCTTCCGATATTGCAGTTTCTTATGAACGACCTTTTGAATTATCTCAATTGACACATCAAATTCTTTTGCTAGCGAACGTATGCTTTGACAACGGTTCATCTGTACTGCTGCATCAATTTTGGCAATGGTTTTTTCTGTTGCAACAATATGCGCTTGACCCAGTCGTTGAAGATCTGTCATGAATTGACATCCTTTCCAAAACATTCGTACCCAGTCTGTCACTGTTGTCTTTGACACACATTTGTTACCGTACGCTGCCTGCATTCTTCGATGAATGTCCACTGGTCGACATCCTTCAAATGAAAGAAACTGAATCACTGCTCTTTGAGCTTCCTTGGACGGATTTTGGATCAACCCGGCCATTTTCTCAAAGATATATATATATATATATATATATATATATATATATATATATATGACAGTAGATGGTACTACCTGCTTTCTGTTAACGCCAAATGTGCTCACCAAACCCGACACCACAAATTGTGCCAACGGTTTCAGGTGGAGGAGCGCAATTTGGAGAGTACAACAAGCCTTCTTCTGGTGCGGCCTAAATGCAGCCTAAAGACTATGTCATGGCAGGGCACACCAGACCCTAAGCCTTGGTTGGCAACTGGTCTAGGATTGCAGCTTCAACAGGTGGACCGTTAGAGTATTGCTTTGCGGATCCGGCAGCTTCTGCAGCTCATCTTGTTCCAGACGTATTGGTGTTACCTTTCCTCTGGAGTAAACTAGGCAGGCCGAGAGAGGGATCATGCTGCATGTACAATACATGGCCTCTAAATCCAGCCCAGGATGTGTGCTATGAAGAGTTATAACTCCATTTTATAAACTATCATCTAGCAAGACTACAAGGTGCTAGTCATATGATGTGACATTTGTAACCCAGCAAGATAGAAGTGAGAGGTATAGGAGGAAAAGAGAGATAACAGGAGAAGGAGAGAGAGATAAGAAATACAGGAGAGATAGGAGGAGAAGAGAGATATGAGGTGAATTGAGTGAGATATTTGAAAATGAGAGATAGGAGTAGAGAGAGATATGAGGAGAAAGGTATGAGAATGAGAGAGGAAGGAGGAGGGATATGAATAGGACAGATAGGAGGAAGACAGATATTAATTGTAAAAATAGTGCACTATCTTTACTACTTCATCTTCTGTGTTATTTTAAAAACGGTGCACTGTCTAATGTGAACCCTGTACTGCTTATAGAAACAGTGCACTGTCTATTGTGAACCCTGCACTACTTATAGAAACAGTGCACCATCTGTGAACCCTGTACTACTTATAGAAACAGTGCACCATCTACTGTGAACCCTGTACTACTGAAAGAAACAGTGCACCATATATTGTGAACACTATACTACTGATGCCGGCTTCGTGGCTTAGAGGTTATGACTTTTCTCTGTAATCTCGTATACTCTCGTCGGTGACGTGATGACAGTGAGAATCAGCAGTGGTTCGAATCGCATTGGTAACTTACGGGTTATGTGAGCCGGCCGCTCAGAAAGCAATGGCAAACTACTGAGAGTAATCTTGCCAAGAGATCAACATACAGCTGAAAGATGCTGGTGTTGACAGCGATGTCCTGTAAAGGATATGCACAAAAAAAAAAAAAAAACTACTGATAGAAACTGAATTCTATAATAGTGTAGAAACCACCATACAGGCCACTGAGAGAAGGAACTCCAACATGTGGCAGCCGAAATAATAATTTAATGAATACCAGAAGTCACTGAAGAAACATTTTATTGATTGATATTGTCAAAAATAGGTGAACACTGAACCCAAAACTAGAATCTAGTAACAATCAAATGCTAGAGATAGAACACACATGTTGGGGGGGGGGGGGGGCACCTCCTGGACACACTCACAGTAGGATGGGGTAGGGCAATATTCAACACAGCAATCACATGACATTGAATATATGGTTATAGTTGAACATGCATACAGTGATGGATAGATACTATATGTACACACATACAGGAACTGGTGGGGGAGGGCTGTTGATCTTGCTCCAATCATCTAACAAATGGGTCACTTCTTTCCTCCCAACAGCAATCATCCAAATGAAGAGGTCAGTTGTCTGACCAGATGTAACTGTCATCATGTCATTTGGCACATGCACACACAAAGGAAGGAAAAGAAGAGAGGATGTGAGAGAACACAAATGCTATATGGGTGGGTGGATGTTGACCATGGAAACACCCAACCTGAAACACTAGGAGATCAGGGCAACTGTTCTACGTGACAGAAGAGGGCAAGCCAGGCAGTCTGTATGCCATAAACACACACAAGTGATGGCAGCACAAGAGTCACTGACAGGACATCATGAGTGGGAAACAGCTGGCAATGCAGTGACCAACTCATGAATCCTATGCAGACAGAAAATAGAAGCCACCTGTATTGTCAGATCAAGATGAGACCTGGTGGGGACTCAACAATTCTGGATGATGGTGGAGCGTATGCTGCAGGAGTGTCAGATTTATGACAAGTCCTGCCAACACAGTTCTAGCAATCTGAAGTCTCAGACAGAACATGATTGTATGGGATAACAAGTAGATGAGAGAAGTGGAAACTAGCAGCAAGAGAAGTACTGGCAGTGACATTCACTTGAGCTGTCATCTGTTGCTAATTACACAAGGGCCAAAATATTTATTGATCAGTGGCCACTCTACAACAAGAGGGGAGTGTGTGGCAGGGTTCTACTCCCCTCTATAATGTAATACACACAATATAGCAGAGCATTTGTAATCTCTTCTGAACAAAAGGACAACAATGACACTGTTTGAGCAGATACTCTGCAGAAAAATAAACTCATGCATATAATAACTTTGCCCTTAACAACATATAAATAAATTTGATTTTTCAAACAATGAAAACATATTTACATATGCCCAAGCAAATAGAAAAACTAAATTATGTACACTCTGTTCTGCATAAAGATATGGTTGAAGTTGCTTGGTTTTGTCATACATGAATCACTGAGAGGCTCAAGAACCTGTTGTCATAAATGAGTCACTGAGGGGCTGAATATCCTGTCATCATACATGAGTCACTGAGGAACCGCAGAGCCTGTCGTCATACATGACACACACTGTAGTCATACATGAGTCAGCAATCAGTGGTTGAATATACTGTAGTCATACATAAGTCAGTCAGTGGTTGAAGATACTGTAGTCATACATGAGTCAGTCAGTGGTGAATATACTGTAGTTATACATAGTCAGTGAGAGTCTGTAGTTTATACATAAGTCAGTGAGAGGTTGAATATACTGTAGTTATACATGAGTCAGTCAGTGGTTGAACATACTGTAGTCATACATGAGTAAGTCGGTGGTTTAAGATACTATAGTCATACATGAGTCAGTCAGTGGTTGAATATACTGTAGTTATACATATGTCAGTGAGTGGTTGAACATAAGTCAGTGAGTGGTTGAACATACTGTAGTCATACATGACTCAGTCGGTGGTTTAAGATACTATAGTCATACATGAGTCAGTCAGTGGTTGAACATACTGTAGTTATACATGAGTCAGTCTGTGGTTGAACATACTGTAGTCATACATGAGTCAGTCGGTGGTTTAAGATACTGTAGTCATACATGAGTCAGTCAGTGGTGAAATATACTGTAGTTATACATGAGTCAGTCTGTGGTTGAACATACTGTAGTCATACATAAGTCAGTCAGTGGTTGAACATACTGTAGTTATACATGAGTCAGTCGGTGGTTGAACATACTGTAGTCATACATGAGTCAGTCGGTGGTTGAACATACTGTAGTTATACATGAGTCAGTCTGTGGTTGAACATACTGTAGTCATACACGAGTCAGTCAGTGGTTGAATATACTGTAGTCATTCGCGAGTCAGTCAGTAGTTGCAGATACATATGTGCTTTTGCATAGTAGCAAAACTGAACACATTGCAGTCATGTTTGTAGAACGAATGAGAAAAATACAACACATCTTATAAGTACATGACTTGCTGCTGCAGATGGAACTAAAGTGTCACATGATACAAATATTACCAGGTTGCAATCACAACAAAGCAGCTTGTGTTAGCAAGTTTTAACACACTAACAGCTTTAAAAAAACTTGTTTTCTCTCTCTTGGAGCATGAAGATAACTGAAGACATGTAACAACAACCATCACAGTAACAGACGGAATGAAAGGAGCTTGGTTGCAGTGACATGAGCAAGCAATCTGACAACTGTCATGTCCTGTCTGTGTCTCCATGGATGGATGATCTCATGCTAGGGAATGTACAAGTTAAACAGTGAGTTAAACAGCTGCTACTGAACACATGAAACATGTTGTGAACACCTGGTAGACCCAGTTCTGGACGGACGTGATATGTGGGAATGTTGGCAGACATTCAAGTGTCAGGGCTGCTGGCCAGGCAGACTTCGTGCACATATCCAATGGCATTGGTTCTGTAGCCAGAGAACTGGAACTAGTGGAAACAGCATTATCAGTTCTGTAACCAGTGAACTGGAACTAGTGGAAACAGCGTTTAGTGTATTCCACTGTCAGACTGATAGTGCACATATAAGTTCTGTAACCAGTGAACTGGAACTAGTGGAAACAGCGTTTAGTGTATTCCACTGTCAGATTGATAGTGCACATATAAATTCTGTAACCAGTGAACTGGAACTAGTGGAAACAGCGTTTAGTGTATTCCACTGTCAGACTGATAGTGCACATATAAATTCTGTAACCAGTGAACTGGAACTAGTGGAAACAGCGTTTAGTGTATTCCACTGTCAGACTGATAGTGCACATATAAATTCTGTAACCAGTGAACTGGAACTAGTGGAAACAGCATTTAGTGTATTCCACTGTCAGACACTGATAGTGTACACATCACTGCTGCGCTCAGACCAGAGTCGTCAATAACTGACACCTGTGACAGAACAGGGGAACCAACACTGATCCAGTCTGGAAGTCTGACCTGCCAGCTGACTTGACACTCGAACGTCCTGGTCCCTGTACACAGGTCTGGCTGTGTGTGGGACCTAACAAGTGACATACATCTATAGTAAAATGACAGATATCAAAAACATCCACGATATACTTCGGTTGAGAGATTGTAAAACATGCAAGAGAAAAAAGCAGGCATGCGGTAGCAAGACTGCAGACACATCAATACACTGTGGCCTGGTACTGCTGTATCCATCAGCTCCTGCTGGAGACCTGGCCGAGTGTTGTACACAGAACAGACGTGGGGTGGGAGGGCAAGGCCAAGAGTTCAATCAGACAAGCTGAGACACGTCTGATAGTTACGGGTGTCAGCACGACCGAATGGATAAAAGCATTCTTAAACATCCGGTGTGCTGATGCTTGAGACAGTGGGTTCAACCCTTACACCGGACTAAAATGTTGATTTCTCATGCTCGACATGGGGACGTAAATTACAAGTACCTCAGATGTCGGAGTGGGTTCCTTTGATGGCAGCGAGGGACACTGATCTGAGCTAATCCACTCGCAAAAATCTGTCCAGTGCACTAGAAGTAGTAGCACGTGTATGGACTACGCCTGAGTTCAAAGATGCAAGGATGTAGTTTGTGAGGGAAAAGCAATTGGACAGAAAAAAATGGAAGCTACTGGAAACTGATGAGAGAAATGAAACGTGCACATGTGCAGACTTTCTGGGCATGTTATTAGATGAGACAAATGTCATGACAATGGGGAATACGGCTGGGCAACGGGAAGACATATAGGTCAACACCTGGATGGTTCGGCCTCATGGCACAACAAGGACCAGAACACTGCATGTGTCTGAGACTTTCAGAGTGAGAGAGATGAGAATACACATACATACATGTGGACTTTGTTGCTGAGCTATCCTTCCCATCTCTGCATGAAGCAAGCGGATGGGAGGGGTGTACATGACTGCTGACTGCACATTTGTGGAGAGGCTGATTAATATGTAACTAGGTCATTATTTAGCACAGCGCACACAGTCTGGTTGTGGTTAGTCCTGGGGTAGTCATGTGTCCTCCACAGGGTGGAAGTATTTCATGGTCAGCAGACGACACCAGAGAGGGGATGGAATACAGCAGTACTGGGCTCAGTCTTCACTGGCCCAGACATGGTTATGTCTGACCACAATATTGGTTTATCTCACAATATGTACAGTGATTTGTTTAAAAAAATGACACATTCTCAATATGAATATCTGTAAACAATCATAGAAAAAATCATCACAGAACAAGCAGCAACTCTACAAGGTTTGATCACATGAACTATCCAGTCAACACCACTTATATGTGTATCTGTTTGTTTGTTGCTCTGAATCACACAAGTCTGGGGGGAGGGGGGGGGGAGAGAATCACCCCAGTAAATTACAGCAGACAAGCCAACATTGTCAGTGTCAATGAGCAACATTTAGCAATGCCCTGAGGCAGGTTTGGGAGATCATCAGTCAGCACACTTAGCGATTCCATGTGGATAAACCTACTTAAAGATTGCCATGTGGCCAGCCCACTAAACCCTTTCTATAGCCAAACACTGACCAAGATGACGGGTGACTATAATATCCACAATGAAGCCAGCTCAGAAGCAACATCTTCTGTGCTGCATATTAAAATATCTAGCCAGATTTCTTGAGTATGTTCATACCAAATGTAAAAGACAATAACACACCATGCATTGCACGATCCACACAGGCAATAGCTGATCAGGCATGGCGCATGGTATAGAACACAAGAGTTAATAACTGCTCATGAAGTTGTTATGAAGTGAACTACCATCACAAGCATGTCGGGCGAGACCACAGTTGCAGTCACTGATCACGGCCAAGGATGTCATGTTGTTGTTGGAGCTTGTACAAGCATGAATCTATCAATATCTTATACATCTGCAGATATGAACACTGAACTTTGACAGAGAAGTCAAAATGTGACACTGGATGCCACTACACGTGTCTCAGTTCACTAGCTGAGATAGCCAGAGCAACACCACCCTCAAGTGCTGAACACCGTCAACACACCTGACACTGCCTTCAGTGGGGTGTGAATAAACGTCAGCCTTGCATATATAATACACCTTCGACTGTATGAGCTGGGGTCAGCAGTACTCTTCCTCACCCGCTTCTATTCCCACCAAAGTCAGGCATGTTGGTGTGCAAGCACCTGAGGGACCTGTGTTCTGGTGACAGAGATGTGAGACCAGCCTGTATGTCGTGGTAAGACTGGACACCCACACCAGTGTGCCTGGCAGCACAGTGGAAAGTCTACTGACTCAGCCACACAAACAGTCTGGGTTCTATCCTCACTTGAGTCAGACAAACAGATCTGGACTTGACCTTCTAGAAGGTGGTGATCAATGACTAGACTCAGGTCTGGCTCAACAATAATCAAATTCTGACAGTTCCCATGAAAAATATCATCACTCTCATTGTGGTCTAACATTTAGATATTTAATCTGTCGTCACTTCTCCCAACTCAGGCAAGTTCATGCCCAAGGTGTCCTTGTCCCATGTCCTTGCCTCCAGAAACCAGCCTTCCCCGTCTACATCCCTGCCTCCAGAAACCAGCCTTCCTTGTCTACACCCCTGCCTCCAGAAACCAGCCTTCCTTGTCTACACCCCTGCCTCCAGAAACCAGACCTTCCCTGTCTACACCCCTGCCTCCAGAAACCAGCCTTCCCTGTCTACACCAGTGCCTCCAGAAACCAGGCCTTCTCTGTCTACACCCCTGCCTCCAGAAACCAGCCTTCCTTGTCTGCACCCCTGCCTCCAGAAACCAGGCCTTCCCTGTCTGCCCTGTCTACACCCCTGTCAGGTCTGATGTGGCCACAATAGAGTTTCTGAGACGTGATGCTGTTTGTGAGCCAGTGTTCTGTGAGGTGTCAGATCGTGTAGAGTGTCAGTACTGTCCTTTATGTGACCTCAAAGTAGTCCAAGTGACCTCAAGGTAGCCCAACAACTGTTCTGTAACATGTTAGTTGTGGTCAAACAGGTTTCAGAGATTCCTTCTTGAACAGAACATGCAGCAAACTGGTCAACCCATAATGCCATAGCTTCGTCTGTGCAAAGACCATTCATAACCTGCATGTGCCACAGGAGACCCCCACCTCCCCCCAGGCAAACATGCCAAGTTGGTATCCCCAAATGTATCTCCATCAGCTGATTCCACCAGCAATGGACACACACAAGCACAGCCCAATGTTGCACACATAGCGTCAGATCTCAACACAAGTTACCCAAGTGATGGATAAGCCCCACGGTAAACTACCCCCATGCCATGACAATGTAGTATATTGGGAATATGGCTCCACATTTTCTCGACCAACCACCACTTGGTGTCTGATGTAGTCAGTGTCACTCCAACTGCCAGCACTTCTGGTGACTACGTGGCTATCTCCACTCCTCAGACACAAATACCACCTGTTGGGGGATCTCAAGCCTTTGCCACTAGCCACAGTGACCAGGCCAAGGGATAAGGACCACACACAATCAACCAGTTTTATGCCAACAAGATTCTATAACAAGTTTCTGTCTTCACAGGGAATGTACAACCCTCAAGAATAACACCTTGACAAGGATGTAGCAAACACACACAGGTAATATGTGAATATTCATCTGTCTAAATAAGGCAGTGTTGCATAGATAGCCTATATGAAGATATCTCATTGTTACTGAGTCTATCAAGTCAGTGAAGAAAACACATGTGTCTCTGACAAGCCTGGCAAGGCTCAGTCAGGTCAACAATCTCACAACAAGAAGGCCCGGGTAACCCCACAGGAGTGCTGTCACACAGGAGTACTGTCACACAGGAGTACTGTCACACAGGAGTGCTGTCACACAGGAGTGCTACCTGAATACATTTCACCAATGCTAGCTTGTATGGCCGGCTCCATGGCGAAAGGGTTGCGGAAAAAGTTCGTAATCCCACATACCCACGTTCGAAACACAGTTGTGGGTGATTTGGCTACAGACCGCCTTACGTTGGTTTTTTTTACGAAATGGTATGGGTGCCGGTCATTCAGAAAGCAATGGCAAACTACTGACCATAATTTTAACCAGGAGTCATGAATAGCCAAAACATGCTGGGGTTGACAGCTATGTCTTGTAAAGGATATGCAACTAACTAACAGTTTGTATGAGGTGAAATGACCAGCTCCCTGCTTTTCCTTCCCAGGAACATTTGTGAGATCCAGGCCAGGACTCCCAACTGGAACAACTGTGTTGTCAGATCTGGCTGTGTTCATGATCTGTGTTAGCTGAGGTTATATTCATTTTCTTTATTATCAAGATAACTCAGAACATTGGGGATATAACCAGCAACACTGAGGTTATATCTGTGACATGTCACCCACTCTTAAGTGTCATCATACATCTGTAGCAAGAATACGTGAAATATAACAGATGCCATGTCACCCACTCTAAGTGTCATCATACATCTGTAGCAAGAATATGTGAAATATAACAGATGGTATGTCACACTAAGTGTCATCATACATCTGTGGCAAGTATATGTGAAATACAACAGATGGTATGTCACACTAAGTGTCATCATACATCTGTAGCAAGAATATGTGAAATATAACAGATGGTATGTCACACTAAGTGTCATCATACATCTGTGGCAAGTATATGTGAAATACAACAGATGGTATGTCACACTAAGTGTCATCATACATCTGTAGCAAGAATATGTGAAATATAACAGATGGTATGTCACACTAAGTGTCATCATACATCTGTGGCAAGTATATGTGAAATACAACAGATGGTATGTCACACTAAGTGTCATCATACATCTGTGGCAAGTATATGTGAAATATAACAGATGGTATGTCACACTAAGTGTCATCATACATCTGTAGCAAGTATATGTGAAATACAACAGATGGTATGTCACACTAAGTGTCATCATACATCTGTAGCAAGTATATGTGAAATACAACAGATGCCATGCCACACACTCTAACAGTGTCATCATAGATCTGTGACAAGTATATGTGAAACATAACAGTTAGTATGCAGGGGTTTCTCACCACAGTGACAGTAGACATCCAATGTGGAATCTGCTCAGTTTTCAGATAAATGGACATTTTCTGATACTAACATGCAAGGTTGTATTCTACAAACACAATAATCAAATGGTAACTGTATCAAATACACATAAACCAACATGTAACATTATTTTACAGAAGAAAAGACAACCAATGTTAATATCTACATATAACAAGTGTTTAGCTAACTTTTCTTGTCACAACTGGAGCTATTTCAATTAAATCTAGTATATGTGTCCATAAATAGCTAACTCTTCCAAATGAATGGTGGTGTTATATATATTGATATTTGTTAAAAATACCCAGTATTTCAAAATGCTTATCTGGGAGTGCACATTTCATGCTTCTACAATGTCAGAACTATGACAGCTATCAAGACAATACTCAGATAGCAGTTGTCAGACATCATGATCAGGTGGCTACAGCCAATCTCATCACAGTCCGCTGACAAGACTCCGTCCATTGTCCGTTCCCCTGCCTCAGGTACCTGAGTGTGTCCTGGGTGTCCTCCATGTCCTATGTCCATCGTTGAGTGAGTCGGCCGCTGCCTTATCTTGTGGAAACACTGCCTACTATGACTAATTTCTACACCGCTGCGATGGAAAACATCCTAACAGATGCTATCTGAATACAAAGACCTCAAATTCAACAAGATGGACATTTCTATGGCAACCAGACTGTGTGTTGTCCATGGCAACCGCACTGACAGCCTTTCACACAATGAGACATGTTGGCTATATGGTGCTACTCTCATATTGTGACATACAGACCATACCCGTACAACATACTAGCAACTGTATTACTTGCTACAAGAACACACTTTGGTACAGTTTCTCCACTGAACAAACATACAACATCTAGTTAGCAATATCGGGGCCATACAGATCTGTAAACAAGTGAAAAGAAAAAAAAAACAAATATCTCAACAAACACACACACCACCTGATTATCTTTCACAAAAATTGCAAATATTAAGTGTGGCACAAAGTATCAATGTATAAATAATGGATAATGTTCACAAACACAGCAACAATTCACATCTGTATACATTTAACAGACATGCAGATAAGTCAGCACAAATCTACTTGCTGACAGCTTCACCAATGTAAAGAATGTTCTAGATTCAGCTGGCTAGAATATCTTAAACTTAGTCATAATGATTCTTGAGCACAACAAAACAAGACAAATGAAATTTATCAACAACAAACAACAACAACAACAACAGACTTTCTTTGGCTGCATTTTGGGAATAGAAAAAAAAATGGAATATGTTACAACTGTTAGAATTAACTGGAGAAAGATGTAAGGGGATGACAAAAGGACACATACTAGATATAGATAGTTCTGTACTCATGGCATGGAATGATCTGAGTTAGTTAATTCATATATTACATTTGAGAGAAAACGTTGTAGAGAAACACCATCACCCATGCCAGTTGACAAGGCACTTGACCGCGACATGTTTGTCGGCTGCATGAGCTTACGTATGTTAATATAAACATAATCGTAGTCACAGGAGACCAGCTCAGAATGTATTATACCGTCAGAAAACATGGAGAATTCTTTGAAAAACTGGTCGACAACACACAATAAGCTGTGAGAACATGGTAGAACAAGTAGAAAATGTTGAGAAATTGGCAGTCTATGTATGGACAATGTTGAGAAAATGGGAGATGATGTATGAGAATTCTGAACAACTGGCAGATCATGTATGGAAAATTGTGAAAAATTGACAGATCATGTATGGAAAATGTTGACAAACAGGCAGATCATGTATGGAAAATGTTGACAAACAGGCAGATCATGTATGGAAAATTTTTAAAAATTGGTGGATAATGTGTGGAAAATGTCCACAAATTGGCAAATAATATAAGTAAACTTTGAAACTGCAGATAATATATGGTAAACTTTAAGAAAGTGAAGAGACAGTGTATTAAATTTTGATATTTTGGCAAACACAGTAACTGAAACATTGGCATACATCATTTGTTATTTGGCAGCTCAATATATAAAATGTACGAAAAATAGAGACAACTCTTTATATCTGTATGAAGTACATACTATTTGGACATAGAACAGAATATTGAAACTGAGTGAAATGCATCTGCTGACACCAACTAGACAATTCACAGACAGAAGCAACACTCTCACAGGGAACCTCTGCCAGTAATGCTGGACACCTCAGTTGGGCAAAGGCAGTCATGCAGAGAGGATGACATAACACACACACAGATGTCACTCGGTACAATTATATATCTCTCTATATGAAATGCCTTATTTCAGAGAGGTGAAGACAAGATATACCTCGTGTATATTTGACGAAGGCTTTTGCTGCCATATCTATTTTGTTGCTTGTGACCGTGTTCTAATAACGCTTACTGATTCTACTTCTTATTGTTTGCCGATTCATTCACTGCAAGTCTGACACTGGTACCCCAGGGTTTGTATGAGTATGCAACTTATTATCTGTGGCTCTGTGGGTATAGGTAGATTGGGTGTTTCTGTATCAATCAGTGAACTTGATGAAAAAGCCACTAACGTGGTTACATCAGTATCCATGTCTTTGTTGGCTGCCGTGAACACAGTGTCCACTCTAATCACACTCACTAAGCTCTTATAAAGCCACCCTTTTCCCATAAAGTTTTCCCTGGCTTTCTTTCAACCTTATCTGTTGGATTTCACATTTGTAATTATTTAAGGGCTTTTAGCCGTCCTACAAATAATAGCTCGCTGATAATTTTATATTATACACAACACAAGCAATATATAACATGTGGAAGTCAAGGGGAGACCATCACATACATTCCACAAGACAATAAGTGTATGGGTAATAAAAAAAGCTACATTTATGTTGGCTTGACATGTTGAAAAATGCCATACCCCTGAATGATCTGAGATAACAGATACAACCAAAACATGGCCAAAGCCACCTGTAAGAGAAACACCCACTGTACTGCCATTTCCTGGTGTGATGAGGATGACAAAGTACTTCCCACTCTCAATGTCACACTAAACTACCAGGATGTAACCAAGATATGACCATCTGGCAGTCAAACCTACACATCTAATCCTCATCAGACTGAGGCACAATCTGGGGTGCGATGGCAGCGCTTCTGCTCCTGGAGATGGTATGTTTGAAGGTGTAACGAGTGACCTCCAAGTAGCCAGGGTTGTAGAAGCTCTGCTGACTATCCTGGGATGTGGAAGACGGCCAGGAGCTGGGCTGCAAAACACACAACAAGTATTTCATGTCAACAAGAACCGTTCCTAGGGAACATTGAACAAATATCTTTCTCAAGATTATCCAGCAAAACTGACCCATGTGACATATTATCAAACACCCACCTAGCCACACAATCACATACTATAAAACGGGCTGACAAGCTCGCAGGTAAGGCTACTGTGTAAGGCGCTGACATTCTGAATGCTCTACAAGAAGTAAGACTTTTTCGAGAACCAAGTGATGACTGTGAATCTACAACCATGTGAGAACAGCAAATTAAAAGAGGGGTGACCAAACAAGAACACTACGCAGGAAGCCAAGGAAGGTTGATAAACCAACACAGAACTGGTGTCGTTAGCCACTACACACTGCAGGATTTGCTGAGGAGGGGATCTGAGCACTTATGGACTGAATGGTTCGATGTGCAATGAGGATGATCTGTCAACTAACTAACATAACTATAATACCCTCACCTACCCACATAATCACATACTATAAAACCCACCTAGCCAGACAATAACCCAAGTCACACAATATAAAGCACCCACCTAGCCAGACAATAACCCAAGTCACACAATATAAAGCACCCACCTAGCCAGATAATAACCCAAGTCACACAATATAAAGCACCCACCTAGACAGACAGTAACTCAAGTCACACACTATAAAGCACCCACTTAGCCACACAATCACTCAAGTCACACACTATAAAACACCCACCTAGCCACACAATCACTCAAGTCACACACTATAAAGCACCCACCTAGCCACACAATCACTCAAGTCACACACTATAAAACAACCACCTAGTCACACAATCACTCAAGTCACACACTATAAAGCACCCACCTAGCCACACAATCACTCAAGTCACACACTATAAAGCACCCACCTAGCCACACAATCACTCAAGTCACACACTATAAAACACCCACCTAGCCACACAATCACTCAAGTCACACTCTATAAAGCACCCACCTAGCCAGACAATAACTCAAGACACACAATATAAAACACCCACCTAGTCACACAATCTCTCAAGACATATGCTATAGAGCAACCACCTAGCCTTACAATAACTCAAGTCACACACTATAAAACACCCACCTATCCAATCTCTCAAGTCACACACTATAAAACACCCAACTATCTGATCTCTCAAGTTTTAGTTTTAGTTTTAGTCGTTGGATCAACATCATGGCACACGGTTTAACCCATAAGTGCTCCGTTTTCCTCCTAACTCAAACCTAAGTCTGGAGAAACTCAGCTCAATGCACGAACTCCGTTGCATCGGCGAGGATCCTGAAATACTTTGGGTACATTTTTCACTCGAAATTTTGCCCGGGCAGCGCCTTTAGGCTACTCATTTTCGATTTCCAACTGTCAAGGGATTTTTTACGTGCGCAACACTACACATGGGCGTCCGATCTCACTACCCAGAACCAGAGGAAATTTCATTACTGGAAGTCCAGGTGGATTTTTAAAATAAATCCTGGTCCCCACTGGGGCCTGAACCCGGGACCTCCAGCACTCGAGGCGGACACCATACCTCGAGGCCACTCAACCCCCCAATCTCTCAAATCACACACTGTAAAACACCCACCTATCCAATCTCTCAAGTCACACACTATAAAACATCCACTTATCCAGACAATCTCTCAAGTCACACACTATAAAACATCCACTTAACCAGAGAATCTCTCAAGTCACACACTATAAAACACACACCTATCCAATCTCTCAAGTCACACACTATAAAACACCCACCTATCCAATCTCTCAAGTCACACACTATAAAACACCCACCTATCCAATCTCTCAAGTCACACACTATAAAACACCCACCTATCCAATCTCTCAAGTCACACACACTACAAAACACCCACCTATCCAATCTCTCAAGTCATACACTATAAAACACCCACTTATCCAGACAATCTCTCAAGTCACACACTATAAAACACCCACCTATCCAATCTCTCAAGTCACACACTATAAAACACCCACCTATCCAATCTCTCAAGTCACACACTATAAAACACCCACCTATCCAATCTCTCAAGTCACACACTAGAAAACACCCACCTATCCAATCTCTCAAGTCACACACTATAAAACACCCACCTATCCAATCTCTCAAGTCACACACTATAAAACACCCACCTATCCAATCTCTCAATTCACACACTATAAAAGATCTACATATCCAATCTCTCAAGTCACACACTATAAAACATCCACGTATCCATACAATCTCTCAAATCACACACTGTAAAACACCCACCTATCCAATCTCTCAAATCACTATAGAACACCCACCTATCCAATCTCTCAAGTCACACACTAAAAAACACTCGCCTATCCAATCTCTCAAGTTACACACTATAAAACACCCACTCTCCAATCTCTCAAGACACACATTATAAAACACCCACCTATCGAATTTCTCAAGTCACACACTATAAAACACCCACCTATCCAATCTCTCAAGTCACACACTATAAAACACCCACCTATTCAATCTCTCAAGTCACACACTATAAAACACCCACCTATTCAATCTCTCAAATCACACACACCCACCTGTCACCGCCTCACTTTCATATATAGTAGAGGGCTGCAACTCCAGCCCAAGGGATACCATTGAGTCGCGCAGGACCCGAGTAATCTAGAACCTTCTCGAAAGAGCTGGTCACCAAGTCCATGATTCCGTGGACACTGATGTGGCCCGCCTAATGCGGGGTCCACGAGGAACTCGGACAGAGTTACCGCCCGTGTCGAGTTAGGACACACGGAGACCGGCAGAGGACAAACGGACTGGAGAGAGACAACAAGGCCTGCCTGAGAGGGACTCATAGATATTCATAGATATACTTAGGCTAGATAGTGTGCTAGATTGTTGTATGACAACTATATGTTTGATGTTTAACTATCTGTGATATGTAATATAAGAGAGCGCGGGTCTGTTTACCCACTGCGCCAACTGTACACTTTATACAATAAATGTTCTATATCCTAGCGAACAGTGTATTGTTGCCTGTATGAACCCGAACCATTATTTAGATAAGAGTAAGATGATGACAGGCTTTTTGGGGGCTAGTTTTCCGGTTTTGGCATAGAATGTTTTCTTAAAAACCTATTAAATGCCATGTAAAATTAATTATTTAATCATATCACATTGATTTTTGGTAAAACATTGATTTTTGGTAACACATTGATTTGTTTAAATCAAAGAAATTGTTAACGTTACAAGTTTACATAAAACTAGTAGCTATCTAGCGATAAAATAGAAGTAATCTGAGTCCCTCGGCAATGTCTCACCATTGCCTCCACAGTGCCTCATTATTTTGATTCTGTAAACAATTTTTTTTTTGACATGTTACTATTTTGACATTTTTTTTGTGACAGTGACTAATGTTTTCTCGCTCCACGAGCAGATTGTTCCGCAACAAGTGCCGCGTCCAACCGATGAAACCTTTCCAACAGTGACGAGAGTACAAGACAACATCGAGGAGTTCTTGAATTAAAAGCTAAGTTTCACCTCATACTCATTGTACTTCTAAGCTGTACTTCTCATGTTTCATCAATGTATTATTTTGTATCATATTGATTTCTTTGCATATTCATGACCTTGTCACCAACATAACCTTGCATTTTGATTTACACATTAATAATTAGGGGAGTTAACCAAATTTTCGACCACACAACATATTTTTTCTAAGGGATTTAACTCTATAAATTGTACAAACAAGTAAAATACAAAATGTCTAGTTTAGATAAATGCATTGAGCAAGGAATAAAGTTAGGTTATAAAGAAGAGAAACTGTCAGAATGGGCACAGAAAACGCACGCAGAAAACATTGCCCGTGAAGAAAGAGCGATAGAACGAGAGGAAAGGAAACTGCAGATGGAGGCCGAAGAAAAGAAATTGCAAATGCAAGCAGAAGAAAAGAAATTGCAAATGCAAGCAGAAGAAAAGAAATTGCAAATGGAGGCCGAAGAAAAGAAAATGCTAATTGAAGCAGAAGAAAAAAAATGCAATTGCAAATTGAAGAGAAGAAAATACAATTGCAGGCTCAGGAGAAACAGATGGAGCTTGAGGCCGCCGCCAAACAGGCCCAATTGAATGCCGAGACACAGATTAAACTAAAACAGATGGAAATGGAGTCCAACACAGAAATATCAATAAATAAGTTAAGAAGCAAAGAAGAAGAACAAAAATATAATAAATATAAAGGTCTCGTGAAGGCTTTCTGTTCAGGAGATTCCATCTCCGCCTACTTAGAAAATTTTGAATGTCTCATGTCTCATCATAAAATCATTAAATCAGATTGGGCATTTATCCTAATGAGAAACTTAGCTCTTGAACCACTAAAAGTAATAGAGACAATACCACAGGAAATGCGAAAAGACTATGAGTACCTAAAACAACGCATTCTCCAACATTTTTCTTTAGACACTGCAGGTTACCAACAACAATTTGCCAAATTATCTCCACAACCAAACCAAACCTTTATAGATTATGTCAGTACAGTCCAAGACATATGCACAAAATGGATTAACTCGGCTAAAACCAACAATAGCCATGATAAACTTAAGGAGCTTATTATAATAGATAAAATAGTTAGCACCATCCCCACACCTTTTGCCAAGTTCTTAAAACAAATGGACTGTAAGAGCATTCAGGAAATAGAGGCAAAGGGGAATGCATTTTTCACAGCAAATAGGGATATTTTTCAGCTCAACATAAGTCACAATGATACAGCAGCTGCAGTAGCGAACACCAAATACTCCAAACAAACAGAGAGTAGATTTAAACCACGATCCAATGTCGGTAAAGTAGTAAAATGCCAATATTGCAATTACCATCACGACAGTTACGGGATGTGCGACAAAGCACCCACCTACCCTCAACACCTTAAAAAGATGGTGGAGAAGCAAACAGCTAAACGCATGGCTTACCACAGAGCAATTAAATGTTATTTCTGCAATAGCTGGGGTCACTATAATAAGAATTGTGAAGGCCGAAAGTTATTGAAACAGGCCAATGCTGCATTAGTAGAAACGTCGTCTGACGAAGAGCTTGAGTCACTGAATGAATGTGACAATCAACACGACAATGAAAGCGAGCTTGGGAATGCTGTACACATCATAAACACCATAACAGACAGTAAGTGCAACACCTGTACGAAGTTCCAACTTGACACAACACTACATTGTGGACACACGATCCCTATTTCAAATGAAACAGCTAACGCTGCTTTGTCATCTACAGGCAAGCTAGTTTTTTTTACAGGGTTTGTTAACAACAAAAAGTGCACGTTAATTCGTGATTCCGGCGCAACGCTCTGTGGGGTTAGGAAAACATTAATAGACGCTAAAGACTACACAGACAAACATGTGACGTGTCGCACATTCTCAGGTACGATAGAGAAATACCCCCTTGCTTTGGTCGAAATTCAAACACCGTTCATATCTGGGCAAGTATTGTGTGCTATCCTTGAAAATCCAGTCGCGGATATTATACTTGGTAATTTACCCAACATACATCCATGCTCTGAAAAGAGAATCAAAAGGTGGGAGCAAAAACACGGTATCCACCACACGAATAGCGACGCAAAAGAGAAACACCATTCTTGCTTGTCTCAAGCTGCCAAAATACCAAGGGAGACAACCACTGAGGTAATTCAGAAAGAATTTACCGAGGTGTACAATGCAGGGGCGGTCGAATCTAGAAACGATACGACCGAATTAAAACCTCGAATTGAGGATGCTACCAAACTACCAAGTACCGAACCTGTAAATGTGCAACAAAACACACAACACACAAACGCAATAACACGACAGACAACCCACAAAACCAACACCGACCAACTGCAGGAATCATTAGAAATAGTAGCGCCAAACTCAACTAACATCACTTTTGGTAATGAACAGAAAGCAGATACAACACTTGCACCATACTTTAAATTAGTAGGACTTAAACCAAAAGTCACTAAACATGCATCGTGGACATTTAGGCTACAGAACAACATCTTAACTAGATTTTACACAACAAAGCAGACCACGATACAGCAAATAATGTTACCACAAGCACATCGAAACAAAGTGCTAAAAATAGCCCATGACTCCCCTTTTGGAGGTCATATGGGATACGAAATGACCAGGGCAATTGTCCTGACCAAGTTTTATTGGCCAAAGTTCGACCAAGACATTAAAACATTTTGTACATCTTGTGATATATGTCATAAACTGGTCAAGGGGAATAATCCTACTACATTCTCTGTAAATGGAAAGTTGAAATTATTCCATGTAAATATGTTGAAACCATACTATGCTAGACAGGACAATGAGACAAATGAACAGACGCAACAAACTGTTGACGGAGACGAAACGACAATTTCCCAACGGAATGACACCTCGACAAACGAAGCATCGTTAACGACACACGCTTACGACGACGAAAACGACGAAGACATATGGACATTACCGACAATCTGTGATATTGACAATGACGACAAATTTGACGACATAGTGACGATCGATCTCGACGACGACGACAATGACATTGAAGACAATTTACAAACTGTAGCATCTGTGATAAATCAGACAGACCTGGACAATACTGAAATCCCTGTGCCAATTATGACTGACGACGGAAGTATAAAGGACATACATATCTCTGACACTTTGACACAACAACAGCGACAGGACATTTTGACGCTCCTAGACGACTATAAGACGATCTTTTCCAACAAACCTGGACGCACTGATAGAATAACACATTCAATTGTGCTAACAGATCTGAGACCGGTCAAATGTAGACCATATTCTATTCCTCTCCATTACAGATCTAATTTAGATAAAGAAATTTTAGATTTAGAGAAGAATGGCATTATTCAAAAATCTATGTCTCAATATTCTTCACCGATTGTCTTGGTGAAAAAGAAAGACCAGACAATCCGCTTGTGCATCGACTATAGAATATTGAATACCAGAACAACAACGGATGCAGAGCCTATGAACAGTTGTGAAGATCTTATTTTAGATATGGCTCAATCATCCTTATTTTCTAAGACAGATTTAGCGAAAGGATATTGGCAAGTTCCACTACACCCTTCTTGTAGACATATAACAGCATTCGCAACACCTCTCGGTTTATACGAATGGCTATATCTTCCTTTTGGCCTGAAGAACGCACCGGCCACATTTGTGAGACTAACAAGATTGTTATTACACGGAATTAATGATGTAGTTGCTTATATTGATGATATATGCGTCCATTCTTCTGATATGACTTCTCACTTACTCACCCTAAAGCAAGTCTTCAACCAAATCTCTCTCTTTGGACTTACTATCAAACCTTCCAAGGTTGAAATAGGCTATACACAAATAGACTTCCTTGGTCATAGAATTTCTGAAGGAAAATTGTTGACTGATGATAAAATTGTTTCCAAGATCCTTAATCTAGAAGTGCCTACCACAAAGAAGCAGATTAGAAGTTTACTAGGTCTGATTAACTATTATTCTAAATTCATTCCACATTGGGCAGAACTCACCTCAGTCTTTTCTGATATGTTAACTAAAGATCATCCATCAAAAATTTGTAAAAGTACCAGCTTAGATGATGCAATGTGTAGGTTGAAACATATTTTTTCTAATCCACCAGTCTTACGATTACCCAACATAAATTTACCCTTTATTTTGACCACAGATGCGAGCGCTATCGCAATAGGAGGATGTTTAATGCAGGAAGTGGATGGCGTACGACACCCGATTCTCTACGTGAGCCGCAAACTAAAGAAGGCTGAGACTCGTTATGCCACAGTAGAATTGGAGTGTTTGAGCCTATTGTTCTGTATATTGAGATTATCTAAGTTCCTCTTGGGAAGCCACTTTGTGGTCCTCACAGACAGTTCGCCGTTATTAGTCCTTAACCATGGGTCGCCCAAAAACAACAGGTTACAAAGATGGTGTCTTCTACTTCAGGACTTTGACTTCGAAATTCGCCATATTAAGGGCACCGATAACATAGTGGCTGACCTTTTATCACGGCAGACAAATGCGCCAGTAGAATGACTCTTATCATATTGGCCAGTAGCCACACTATAAACTGTGATACTTTTAGTCCGTTACATATAACAGTGTGACTCTACACCTGCTAGAGTACGACACCCATAAACATACGTGAAGAGCTATATTGTAAGAACTATACCATCAAATGCCTAAGCTCTAGAACGATTCCAGCAAGAAACAGTAACTGTGTTTATTTCAACCAATAATATCAACCAGTGAACTATCTCTGAACACTGTAATATTTCATACGGGACAGTGAGAGCAATCCATACTTGCTGTTGCTACAAATCTTTGCAAACAGCCGAAACAGAACAACATCGACGACAACACTCAAGAGACAGCCATACTAACTTTAACATTCATGGCATAACACACGAACGAAGGGACGTCAACGCGCACATCATCGTTGGAGTTATGTAATTAATTAGTTTACTATTAAATATGTATTAGATTTCCATTAATGATGTATATAAATTGTGTTAACCTGTAACTTGTACATATTCTACTTTAATATTACAGACGGTACCATTCATAGGCTAAATAACCGTCCTATACAAGTGTCTCTAGTTAAATTATAACCTATTTTTCATTCATCGTACAAAAAGTACGTATTTTCTTAAAGGGCAAATATCGCCTAGCCCATTTTTTCTAAGGGCAATAACGCTTACCTCAACTTTAAGTATATATTTTAGCCAATTACTATTTTGAATGACAGATGAGTGAATGACTGCGTGAAAGGATTAAATGAGAGAACGATACACTTGGCGGACAAATTGTACGCAAAACGTATTCATTGTAATTTGTCTGCGTCTTCCATGTAAAAGTGCATGACTTGTCTAATTTGTCAATACATGTGTAGAACTTAGTTTAGTAGTGAGTTTAATTTAGTAGTTATTGTAATATACTTAGTTTAGCAGTTAGGATACATCTAAGCACCACTACTTGGAATGCCTAGTCAGGTATTGCACACAGTGCAGTATTACATGATTGAGGTTATCCCAACTCGTGACGCTTGGAATTACACCACACATTCAGCACGCACGTTACACAAACCTCAAAACTCAACACTATCAATTTAAAATACAGTCACTTTATTAGATACATCAACTTATTAGTTAACACACTAACAAGCCAACAGGGACACATGTAGTCTGAGGGGGATAAAAGAACAAGGTAACTACATATTTAGCATTATATAACATACGGGAGTAAAAGTGTATAGAAATACACACACAGATCAAGATTTGAAGGTGTACTTATTTAGCCAAGACTTCGGTCTTGTTAACCCTCTTTTATATAGGGGTTATTTGTCTGGGTACCATTTCGGGTACTATGAGAAGGGCGAGTTGTAAATACAACTACTAAAACGCCACGTAACTTCGGTCTGATAAGCATATTTAAGCACACGAGAGACAGGGATCTCTGCACCAAATCAGACAAGTGTTGTATGGTAGAATACATGAGTTTTTAGTGCTAGTAGGTAGGTTACCAGGTTACTATCCACCAAACTACAAACACCAACTTTATGTGATTCGGTGACAGAATTAGAACGGATCTAATTACCCAACAACAAATCATGTCAGGGGGGAGGGGGGATCCTGTCACCGCCTCACTTTCATATATAGTAGAGGGCTGCAACTCCAGCCCAAGGGATACCATTGAGTCGCGCAGGACCCGAGTAATCTAGAACCTTCTCGAAAGAGCTGGTCACCAAGTCCATGATTCCGTGGACACTGATGTGGCCCGCCTAATGCGGGGTCCACGAGGAACTCGGACAGAGTTACCGCCCGTGTCGAGTTAGGACACGCGGAGACCGGCAGAGGACAAACGGACTGGAGAGAGACAACAAGGCCTGCCTGAGAGGGACTCATAGATATTCATAGATATACTTAGGCTAGATAGTGTGCTAGATTGTTGTATGACAACTATATGTTTGATGTTTAACTATCTGTGATATGTAATATAAGAGAGCGCGGGTCTGTTTACCCACTGCGCCAACTGTACACTTTATACAATAAATGTTCTATATCCTAGCGAACAGTGTATTGTTGCCTGTATGAACCCGAACCATTATTTAGATAAGAGTAAGATGATGACACCACCTATCCAATCTCTCAAGTCACACACTATAAAACACCCACCTATTCAATCTCTCAAGTCACACACTATAAAACACCCACCTATTCAATCTCTCAAATCACACACACCCACCTATCCAATCTCTCAAGTCACACATACTATAAAACACCCACTTATCCAGACAATCTCTCAAGTCACACACTATAAAACAACCACCTATCCAATCTCTCAAGTCACACACTATAAAACACCCACCTATCCAACCTCTCAAGTCACACACTATAAAACACCCACCTATCCAATCTCTCAAGTCACACGCTATAAAACACCCACTTATTCAGACAATCTCTCAAGTCACACACTATAAAACACCCACCTATCCAACCTCTCAAGTCACACACTATAAAACACCCACCTATACAATCTCTCAAGTCACACACTATAAAACACCCACTTATCCAGACAATCTCTCAAGTCACACACTATAAAACACCCACCTATACAATCTCTCAAGTCACACACACACTATAAAACACCCACCTATACAATCTCTCAAGTCACACACTATAAAACACCCACTTATCCAGACAATCTCTCAAGTCACACACTATAAAACACCCACCTATACAATCTCTCAAGTCACACACTATAAAACACCCACTTATCCAGACAATCTCTAAAGTCACACACTATAAAACACACACCTATCCAATCTTTCAAGTCACACACTATAAAACACCCACCTATCCAATCTCTCAAGTCACACACACACTATAAAACACCCACCTATCCAATCTCTCAAGTCACACACACACTATAAAACACCCACCTATACAATCTCTCAAGTCACACACTATAAAACACCCACTTATCCAGACAATCTCTAAAGTCACACACTATAAAACACACACCTATCCAATCTTTCAAGTCACACACTATAAAACACACACCTATCCAATCTCTCAAGTCACACACACACTATAAAACACCAACCTATCCAATCTCTCAAGTCACATACTATAAAACACCCACTTATCCAGACAATCTCTAAAGTCACACACTATAAAACACACACCTATCCAATCTTTCAAGTCACACACTATAAAACACACACCTATCCAATCTCTCAAGTCACACACACACTATAAAACACCCACCTATCCAATCTCTCAAGTCACACACACACTATAAAACACACACCTATCCAATCTCTCAAGTCACACACACACTATAAAACACACACCTATCCAATCTCTCAAGTCACACACACACTATAAAACACACACCTATCCAATCTCTCCAGTCACACACTATAAACCACCCACCTATCCAATCTCTCCAGTCACACACTATAAAACACCCACCTATCCAATCTCTCAAGTCACACACTATAAAACACCCACCTATCCAATCTCTCCAGTCACACACTATAAAACACCCACCTATCCAATCTCTCAAGTCACACACTATAAAACACCCACCTATCCAATCTCTCAAGTCACACACACACTATAAAACACCCACCTATCCAATCTCTCAAGTCACACACTATAAAACACCCACTTATCCAGACAATCTCTAAAGTCACACACTATAAAACACACACCTATCCAATCTTTCAAGTCACACACTATAAAACACACACCTATCCAATCTCTCAAGTCACACACACACTATAAAACACCCACCTATCCAATCTCTCAAGTCACACACACACTATAAAACACACACCTATCCAATCTCTTGTCACACACACACTATAAAACACACACCTATCCAATCTTTCAAGTCACACACTATAAAACACCCACCTATCCAATCTCTCAAGTCACACACACACTATAAAACACACACCTATCCAATCTCTTGTCACACACACACTATAAAACACACACCTATCCAATCTCTCAAGTCACACACACACTATAAAACACACACCTATCCAATCTCTCCAGTCACACACTATAAAACACCCACCTATCCAATCTCTCCAGTCACACACTATAAAACACCCACCTATCCAATCTCTCAAGTCACACACTATAAAACACCCACCTATCCAATCTCTCCAGTCACACACTATAAACACCCACCTATCCAATCTCTCAAGTCACACACTATAAAACACCCACCTATCCAATCTCTCCAGTCACATGCTATAAGAGCATCCACCTAGCACCAGTGACTTCAGCATGCATCTGTGGAACTTCATTTACACAGATCCCACCCAAAGTCACCAGCCTTATTTACCAGTGCAAAGTTGTTTGCCTGTAATAATTTTCCCAGAGCAGATGCCTTCTGCCTTCTCGTAGCAATTTCCAACTGCTGTGAGATGTGTATGTAGCACACACACACACCATGTTTTGTGTTCTCACCCAAGAAGGAAATGGCATGCAACAAACCCAGAGATCAGAAGCACTTCCCAAATCAGGAGAAAGCAAAGGCTTGTGCCAAATCTCCAGAGAGTCTACCTGGTACACTACTCAGCCATGTCTTCCCCTACCTGTGTACCCATTTTACACAGCCTCCAGGAGGTTCCCTCTAGTCAAGCGGTTCCTGCTCAGGAGGCTGTGAGTTCGTTTTCAGATTGCGTCACTTGGCCAGTGCAATTTTTTCAGATTGCATCACTCGGCCAGTGCAATTTTTTTATATTGTGTCACTTGGCCACTGCAATTTTTTCAGATTGCGTCACTTGGCCAGTGCAATGTTTTCAGATTGCATCACTTGGCCAGTGCAATTGTTTCAGATTGCATCACTTGGCCAGTGCAATTGTGTGCAGACTGCTGGAGGGGTTGTTACCAGAGCTGCAGAGTTTGTGCTCTGTGCCACAAATTCAATGGTTTTGTTGTTGTTGTGTTCACTTGTTTTAAACCCAAGCATAGTCCATACACAAGCTACTACTTCTGGTGCACGCGGCTGCTACCTCTGCATCAGCACACTAGATGTTTCAGAATGAGTGCTCCTATCCATTCGGCCATGCGGACCTCCAGGCTTTCAGTTGAAAGCTGGCTGCCCTTCAGACAGAGACCCTGCCAGCTAAACGGGATACACCCAGTGCAATTAAGCGGGACCCCCCCACCCCCCACAGAGAGAGAGAGAGAGAGAGAGAGAGAGAGAGAGAGAGAGAGAGAGAGAGAGAGAGAGAGAGAGAGAGAGAGAGAGAGAGAGAGAGAGAGAGCCACAAAGTCTCAGTCCAGGCTGGCAGATAAGCTACTGTACAGTACCCTACCCAGAAGTCACCAACAGAAACTTAACATATACAGAATGTCACAAATACCTGAGTAGAGAGAAGAGCTGAAGAATCTGCGGATGTATGGCTGGCGGACCTGCTCAAGGCTTGAGTAGCGTCAGAAAAAGGATTGGCCTGGTGGAATTCCACGAGGGCACTCCAGATTTTCCTTCGGTGATCTTCTGGAATGTTCATTTCTTCCAGGTTCTGCACACACACAAGCAGCATAATCAGTGGCTGTATTAAAGTTAGTTGCATATCTGTTACAGGATGTCACAGTCAACCCCAGCATTGTTTGGCTGTTTGTGATTTCTTGGCAAGAATGACTGGCACTCATACCTTTGTATGGAAACCTGATGCAAGACAAACTGCATTTGCAACCACTTCGCCTCAGAGCTGGCTGTAACATTATTTAAACGACCAGTCTACTGCAACATGTCTGATCTATAGCTATTGTTCATAACAATATGTCTGCTATACTGCTGCTGATATTGTTTTCCCAGTACAACTAAAGTAGACCAGTTGTCAATGACAGCAGACTGCACTACATGTCCAGAATGTTCTTTCTCTCATCATCAGGGTAGTTGTTCCTCCTCCCTGTTCATCTTGTGATGTTACTGTCATGTTTCAACTGTTTTTTTCTCTGAAGTAAAATCTCTTCACAAGACCAAATTATATCTTTTCATATGACCATATTATACCTTTTTATATGACCAAATTAAACCTTTTCATCAATACCTCATTGTTTGCTTTCTTCTGTTTCAGCAATATTCTCAAAATTATTTCAAAAATGTCATCTCCCCATGATCACTTGAGTATACTTCACATTCTTGAGTCTTTAGGGCCTCTTTATCTGTCAGCACATCTCCCATGATAACTGCTCCATTCTTCTACACACTGACAGCATTAATTCTCTCTTTTAACTCATCATCATTATCAAGTGCCCTGCCAGCTGGCATAGGCGTTCATGACACTCCACAGATCTTGGTCCGTGGTTTTCTGGATAAACTCTGCTGATGATATTTCTCCATGCCACCATGTCAATCGATCCAGCATCATTTCTCTTGGTCTGCCTCTGCCTCTCTTCTCCTCAATCTTTCCAGTTGTCACCATGTTCTACAATGCTTCTCTTCACCTTCAACTGCCTCTGTATATTTCATGTTTCACCACCACATTCTGATAGAACATATGAATCAGTTTTCACTGATACAGTTACTGTTTGTTAGACTTGTCCTAGCAAATTTACCATCTTTTTTTTCAAGAGACTTTCTCAAGATAAGTTTGTCTTTTTAATTATATATATATATATATATATATATATATATATATATATATATATATATATATATATATATATATATATATATATACTAGCTGACCCGGCCCGGCTTCGCCCAGTCCCTGGTGGGGAGCATCTCGTTTAATTCATATAAGTAGTCATATAAGTTCTCGTTCCCGTTACCGATTATCTGTCTGTCTGTCTGCCTGACCCTGCCCGGCTTCGCCCAGCCCCTGGTGTGGAGCACCTCATTTAATTCATATAAGTAGTCATATAAGTTCCCGTTCCCGACTGTCTATCTGTCTCTCCCTTCCTCTCTGTCTGTCTGTCTGTCTTCCTGTCTGTCTAATCATTTATTGGTTGCAGTTAGAACAACCTAGATAAACGAAGACCAACTTACAAAAAGCATTAGAAAGAGCACTTGAAAGGTCTTTACATCTTCCCCAACAATTAACTTGGGTAAATGGAGCGGCGGCAGCAGCAGCAGCAGAAGAAGAAAAAGGAGAAGTAGGAGCTGGGAGGAATAAGAGGGAGGAGGAGGAGGGAGGAAGAGATAGGCGGAGAGAAGAGGAGGAGGGAAGAGGAGGGAGGAGTAGGAGTAGGGAGGAATAGGAGGGAGGAGGAGGGATTAAGAGGAGGAGAGAGGGGGAGGAGAGAGGAGGTAGGAGGAGGGAGGAGGAGGAAGGAGGTAGAGGGAGAAGGAGAGAAGAGGAGGGATGTGGAGGAGGGAGGAGGGGGTTAAGGGAGGAGGGGGAGGAGGGAGGATGAGGGAGGAGAAGAATGCAGGAGGAGGAGGGAGGATGAGGGGGGAAGGAGGGAGGAGGAGGAAGAAGAGAGGAGGAGAAGGGAGGAGTAGGGAGGAGTAGGGAGGAGGAGGAGGAGGGAGGAGTGATTAGGAGGAGGAGAGCAAGGAGGAGGGGGAGGAGGGAGGAGGAGGAAGAGGGTGGGAGGGAGGAAGGAGGAGGAGGAGAGGAGGAGGAGGAGGAAGGAGAAGGAGGAGGGAGGATGAGGGAGGAGAAGAACGCAGGAGGAGGGGGGAGGAGGGAGGAGGAGAGGAAGAAGGAGGGAGATGGAGGAGGAGGGAGGAGGAGGAGAGAGGAGGCAGAGGGAGGAGAAGGAGGGGGAGGAGGAGGAGTGAGAATGAGGAGGGAGGAGGAGGAAGAGGGATGTGGAGGGAGGAGGTGGAGGAGGAGGGAGGAGAAGGGAAAAGGAAGGAAGAGGAGTGATTAGGAAGAGGGCGAGGAGGAGGGCGAGGAGGAGGAGGAGGAAGGAGGAGGAGGGAGGAGGAGGAAGGAGGAGGAGGAGGGAGGAGGAGAAAGAGGGAGGAGGAGGATGGAGAAGGGGGAGGGGAAGAGGAAGAGGGTAGGAGGAGGAGGAGGGGAGAGGAGGAGGAGGATTATAACGCATATGCTTGTAGATAAATGCAGCGAAAAGGTGGGTCTGTCTGTCTATCTGACCCGGCGTGGCTTCGCCCAGCTCCTGGCGGGTAGCGTCTCATTAAATTCATACAACAAAATAAAGTAACTTAAAAGAATGTCCTTCCACACACCATCCATTATTTCTAATGAAAACCGTTTCTAATCACCTGCATGACTGTAGATAACTTTGTAAGCATAAAAAGATGAGTTACAATGTTATGCATTATGCATTATTTTTATGAAAAAAAATATATATATATACACAATAAAAAAATTAATATATATATATACACACACACACATATATAAACACTAACACTGTCTCCTAAAGGCATGCTGGTCTGACCTGCCATGTTCAAGAGCCAGAGTATAAGAATCTAATGCAGAATAACGGAACAGAAATGCATGTCTATATGATATGCTGTGGGTAAAACCACAATGGATATGATAGCAGAAGCTCAACGGTATTCCACCTGACACTAACTAATGTGGTCTGGAGGTCACTGAGCCGACTTCATACAGTGCTGGACGTGTCTGTCATCCTTGGTATGGTTCAGGATTTTAATAATACTATGGCATGTGCACTATGTGGCTACTGCCTGGGCAAATGACCTTTATTCTCCACCACGGATAAACATCCATCAACACTATAAATCACCACCGCGGTCATGAGCCCTGCCACATGACCTATACATTCACATGTCTCTCCATAGATCTCGGCCCTTGGTGTTCTGGATCAAACCTATTGATGCCATTCCTCCATGGCAATATCTTAGGTCACCCAGAATCATTCCTCAGCCTGCTTGTCTTTTTCAATGCTGATCTTTCCAGCCGCAGTGATATTTTCCAATGATTCTCTCTTCTCGTTACATGACGAAAGTACCCTCTCTTCCTTAAAGTTGAATATAATGCTCTACTTTAATTATGAGAGAGTAAAAAGATGAGTAGCTTATATACTTTCGTGTAGTGTTTTTCCTGTAGTTGTATCAATGTGTTTTTGTTGTTTGTATGCTGATGAAGGTTTTGGCTGCAACATACATTTTGGTATGAGTGTAATAAAGCTTACTGACAGCTATTCATGTTTGGTGATTTATTCATTGTACTTTAAATACAATAAGCTATGGATGCTGTAATTAAAAAAAGAAAACAATCCAGTGATGATGAAGAAGAAGAAGAAATGTTACCTCCTTGCAGACATCATCAAGCTGGTAGAGGCTCTCGTAGCCATGCTGCTGAAACCTGTCAATGTAGGCGGACAGCCCCAGTCTGGCCAACCACCTGGAGAACACAGACGGCACACATATACACCACAGACTGCATATATGTACACCACAGACTGCATATATGTACACCACAGCCAGCACACCTGTACACCACAGCCAGCACACCTGTACACCACAGCCAGCACACCTGTACACCACAGCCAGCACACCTGTACACCACAGCCAGCACACCTGTACACCAGTCAGCACACATGTACACCACAGCCAGCACATCTGTACACGACAGACTGCACACATGTACACCACAGGTAGCACACCTGTACACCACATCTGCACACTAGACAGCACACCTGTACACAACAGACAGCACACCTGCACATGACAGACAGCACACCTGTACACAACAGACAGCAGGCCTGTACACGACAAGACAGCACACCTGTACACCACAGACAGCACACCTGTACATGACAGACAGCACACCTGTACATGACAGACAGCACACCTGTACACCACAGAGTGCACACCTGTACACCACAGAGTGCACACCTGTACATGACAGACAGCACACCTGTACACATCTGCACACATGTACACCACAGACAGCACACCTGTACACTACAGAGTGCACACATGTACACCCCATCTGGTCTATACACATCTGGACCAGCATGATGTTGGTCACATCACCTGCCTGCACTGACTGGACTATATATCCTGCCACAGCCAGCAGAAGAAGGGACTTACCCAGCCACAGAGTTGTCCTGGATATCACCAAACACCCCATCAATGTTCTCCTTCTTTACAGCGATGGTGCCCGCGTCCATCACCTCCAGCTGAGGGCTGCCAGAACTGGTCACCGTGTTGAGGATGTCTTCATAGTTCTCTGAGTTGACTTCATACGCGTGAGAATGGCCGTGGCTGTCTGTGGTCAGAGTGGACGAGTTTGAGGCTTCTGATTGGCTGCAATTTACATCATCTGTGATACCGTATTTTGGCTGATGTCTGAAATAAGCCACAAAACAATTTACATCATCTGTGATACCATATTTGGGCTATGTTTGAAATAAGCCACAAAAAAATTTACATCATCTGTGATACCGTATTTGGGCTATGTCTGAAATAAGCCACAAAACAATTTATGCAAGTGGCAGCAAAGGCAAATGAAATAAACATTTCATCACAATTAAGAAACATCTAGCATATGCACGCAACATGCACACTAAACAAATAAAATGCCCAATGCATTTTCTTAAGCTTCATGAACTAATCAAAATGATGTACAATTTAATGCTACCTCTTACAGTCCATGTAGTGTGACGTTGGTCATCATGTCTGTCCATAGCCTTCTTGTCTCGTGTGCTGCCACTTTTCTTATAGTCCATGCTGTGTGAGGTTGGTGATCATGGTTGTCCACAGCCTTCTGTCTCGTGTGCTGACAATCTTCTTATAATCCATGCTGTGTGGGGTTAATGATCATGTCTGTCCACAGCCTTCTGTCTCGTGTACTGCCAATCTTCTTATAGTCCATTCCGTGTGGCGTTGGTGATCATGTCTGTCCATAGCCTTCTGTTTCGTGTGCTGCCACTCTTCTTATAGTCCATGCTGTGTGAGGTTAGTGATCATGGTTGTCCACAGCCTTCTGTCTCGTGTGCTGCCAATCTTCTTATAGTCCATGCCGTGTGGCAGTGGTGATCATGTCTGTCCACAGCCTTCTGTCTCATATATTGCCAATCATATCTGCTACAGATGTTCCTCCAGCCATGATGTCCAGCTATCTAACATCTTCACTTGTGGTCTCCTCTTGCCTCTTCCCTCCGAAGTTCACTTCATGATGATTACTCCAGTGCATGTCAGCATGGTCAAATAGGTAAGAATGTGTTTCTTAAACATCCGGTGTGCTGATGCTGAGGTAAGCGGTTCAACCCCTACACTGGACAGCTGGACTAAAATGTTGACCTGTCATCCTTGACTTGGGGAAGTTAATTACAAGTACCTCTGAAGTCAGAGCGAAGGACATTGTTAATAGGGAAAGCTAATCCACATACAAAATTCAATCCATCATTACTATAAATAGTGTGTATGGACCATGCTTGAGTTCAAAGCGAGCAAGTGCCAATATATGTATATATACTACAACGATGTGACTGTAAGTAGGGACAGCTCATCAGTTACTATGGCACATCAGTGTTCAAGTCGCATGCTGGACACATGTGCCCACATTTTCCGTCATCTAATCCACTTGTGTTACACATGTGTCGTGACACACTTCTACAATTCATCAAGTCAGCACTGGTCTCTCTCTCTCTCTCTCTCTCTCTCTCTCTCTCTCTCTCTCTCTCTCTCTCTCTCTCTCTCTCTCTCTCTCTCTCTCTCTCGCAATAAGTTGAATGGACAATTGAGACTACTGGTCCCCCCAATTGATCCACAAAGTTATCTAGCTTATTTCTGATCATAACATGCTCAAAAAATCTGGTCTGTCTATGTCTAATTGCTCTAAACAGTTTACAGTTTTCATTTGTTTTTCTTTTGTGCCACTTGCTAATTGGTTTTTCTGTCTATCCATAGTATTCTTCACATTTTGCTCAGAAACCATATTTCCACTGCCATTAGATATTTTTCAGCCTTAGATATTTTTCAGCCTGTCTGCTCATTGCCCACGTTTCACATCCATACAAAAGCACAGGTTCTATGTAGCACCTCAACACTTTTTCTCGTTGAAAACATAGGGTATAGAGAGAGAAAATAAGCACCTATGTTAAAGACTAAGTATGTATGTATACAGGCCATCAAGAATCATTTCTGTCAGTGGTGAAATGTCAAAAGCTTGCCTTCTTTGGAACAATTGAGGGCAAACAGAGACGTGGAAGGCAAAGAAAACTCTGGACTGACAACATGAAAGCGTGGACAGGATGTTGAATTTCCAACTTGTGGGCGTTGCTAAGGTAAGAGAAGGGTGGAGGACTCTGACTGCTGAGTTCTTCCACGTCCAGGGTTATGGGATGAAATGCATATCACTGAAACTCTCCAGTTCAACAGATGAGCATGCAGCTTGGATGTAGTCGTGCAGTAATTAGTGCAGATACCAGGACAGTAGCTCAATGATATTTCTGACATGTTTTGTACCAATTTGAGTTCACCTTGTGACCCTATAAAGCCTGTTCTGCTTGACCTTCAGATACTTGTCAACAGACCTTCTGAAGCAACAATCTCAAATTCCAAGTCATCTCACCACCTCTAGGTTCCTATCTTTATTAATATGGGGGGGGGGGGGGGGGGGGGGGGGGGGGGAGAAAAAGGGTGGGGGGGGGGGGGGGGGGGGGGGGGGGGGGGGGGGGGGGGGGGGGGTGTGGGGTGGTGGTAGTGGGTGTGTGTGTGTGGTGTATATATATATATGATATATATATATATATATATATATATATATAGTATACTAATACACACACCCATCCACCCCCCACCTCCATAATATTAGTGGGTTTTCTGCACATTTTCCATGCATTTATAATGTATACTGTTTCTTTGGTTATAGTCGTCCTAAGATTAGCTTCACATGTATGTATGAATGAAATGTATGAGGGCAGAATGCCAGATGGGCTTGTGTGCCCAATTTGTAACACTTTGAAAATAAAGTTAATTTGTTCGTTCATATCTCAGTTAACAGATCATTTTGAAAGAATACTCCTCTTTAAAAGCCGTGAATAAAGAAAAATTAATAGAAGAAGTTCTGAACATGTCATTCCGTAAAAGGCAACAAACTATATCACTGCATGATCCCACCCCACACTAAAGCAAACTCACTTGACATGTGATGATGTTCATTCATATGTACATTTTATTGTGTATATGAAAAAAACACTCTAAAACTTTGCTACATTAATACAGAAATATACTGTTTGCAAAAACATAGCATGTGGTATATACATCATCATATCAGAGTGTACAAGAAGCTGTTGTATAGGACATTACATTAGAGTGTACAAAAAGCTGTTGTATACAACATCACATCAGAATGTACAAGCTGTTGTATACACATCACATTAGAGTACAAGAAGCTGTTGTATAGGACATGACATCAGAGTGTACAAGAAGCTGTTGTGTACAACATCACATCAGAGTGTACAAGCTGTTGTATACACATCACATTAGAGTACAAGAAGCTGTTGTATAGGACATGACATCAGAGTGTACAAGAAGCTGTTGTGTACAACATCACATCTGAGTGTACAAGAAGCTATTGTATATGACTGACAGAGCACATAAGTGTACGAGAAGCTTGTGGTGTACAACATGCACCTAAGAGTGTACAAGCTGTTGTATTGACATGACATCAGAGTGTACAAGCTGTTTATAGGAAAAGTCCCAGAGTGTATAAGAAGCTGTTGTATAGGACAGCACAGAGTGTTTAAGAGCTGTTTGTATATGACATGACATCAGAGTGTACAAGAAGCTGTTGTGTACAACATCACATCAGAGTGTACAAGCTGTTGTATATGACATGACATCAGAGTGTACAAGAAGCTGTTGTGTACAACATCACATCAGAGTGTACAAGAAGCTATTGTATAGGACATGACATCAGTGTACAAGCTGTTGTATAGGACATCACAGAGTGTATAAGAAGCTGTTGTATAGGACATCACAGAGTGTATAAGAAGCTGTTGTATAGGACATCACAGAGTGTTTAAGAAGCTGTTGTATATGACATGACATCAGAGTGTACAAGAAGCTGTTGTATATAACATCACATCAGAGTGTACAAGAATCTGTTGTACATGAACAACACCAATAATGACCAGGCAGGGGTAACATAAATATATACAAGCCGCCCCACCGCTGACTGTCAGGCTGGAATGTTTACCAACAAGCATCACAGGTAAGACTAGTCCCATAGCAAATACTGCAGCTGGGTGGTCAAGTGATGGATCTTCCCATATGCTAGGCCATGATATAGGAGGTGGGGTGACCAGTCCCCTGTCCATGTCACCTCTCCTTCCCAGTCAACTGCCTGGCACTCATTCTGTCCAGGCTAGGCTAACCCCTGGGCAGTACTGGTCACATGCAAATAGCCATCTGTATTAATCATGTCATTGTGAAGGGAGAACCATGTTACTGTAGCTCTCATAGGATTTACCAGCACTTTGGATATAATAATAATATAATAATAAGTCTTTATTTTCAAAGGGTTAAGAATTGGGCACGCAGGCCCGTCTGACATTCTGCCCTTCTTCTCTATTTCCTCTCATACATTCTTTCATTCAACATCACTTATGAAGCAACTTTTGACAACAAAAGAACATTAAAACGCATGAAAAATAATCAATAACAAATGACTCACTGAGGCAGTGTTTAACATGGGCATTATAAATACCTAAGGAGGGTGTAACGTGCCATACATAAGGGAATGTTTTTTGGCTAGTTGTCGTTTGAGATAAGTTACCATTATTGTCTTTTTTGTGTTATTGGTTATGGGGGCATGTAGTCTGTACTAAGGTAGTGTTCAAACAGGTTGCGAATGTATGTATCATGATTGGTGGTGTCTTTGATTTCTTGTGGAAGATTGTTCCACAACTGAGCAGCAGAGTATGCTAGGCTTGTTTTATATAAGTCTATCCTAGGTTTAGGGACATGAAGTATATTTAGTCGTTCGCTATGTCTAGCGTTATATTTAAACAATGGCCAAAGGTAGCTTGGAGCATTTTGAAATAGGATTTTGTGAATTAGTTTGGTCTTATTAAAAAGCAGGCGCTTGTGGAGTGGCAGTAACCGGAGACGTTTATATAGGTTAGAATTGTCGGTAAGCTTTTCACCATTAATTAAACGCACTGCCCTTTTCTGGAGTGAATATAGGCGTTTTGTTATTGATTTGGAGCATCCATCCCAGACTGTGGAGCAGTAATCAATATGTGTTTGTATATGAGAAGTATAGAATATCTTTCTTGTGTTTTCGTCAAGGAAATTTTTAATTTTGGCAAGTTGGTATACTTTTTTGGCTATTTGTTTAACTAGAGCATGAACATGTGAGTTAAAGGTTAGATTTTGATCTATGATAACACCCAGTGTCTTGTGCTCGGTGACACTTTCTACAGGCGTGCTGCCAATGTGCAGCTGAAGAGTTCTCTGCGAGTTTAGAGTGTGAAGTCTTTGCCTGGTTCCTATTAACATAGACTTTGTTTTAGTAATGTTAATTTGCATGCGGTTTGCATGACTCCAGTTAACTACACTATTTATTTCCTGTTGCAAGGATAATTCTAGCACATTACGATCAACAGCGTTTGTATATACTGTGCAGTCATCAGCAAATAGATCGCAGGACGACGACAGATTTAAGGGAAGATCATTTATATAAATGGCAAATAATAGAGGGCCAAGAATAGACCCCTGAGGTACTCCAATATTAATGGTAATGGCTTGAGATAAAACTTTATTGTGTGATACTACTTGCTTTCTGTCTAATAAGAATGATTTTATTAATGTCACTATATTAAAACTTACTTTCATTGTTTCTAGTTTTTTAATTAGAATAGTATGATCTATCATATCGAATGCTTTCCTAAAGTCTATAAACACCGCTCCACATAGAGTATTGTTGTTAATATTTTGATGCCAGTTTTCTATCATGTTTGTTAGTGCCGTATGGCAAGAATATTTTGGCCGAAATCCTGACTGACTGTCAACTATCAGTTTATGGCGAACTAAGTGATCTAGTGTTGTTTTGTGGATGTGCTTTTCTAGCGGTTTGGATAATGAGGATAATATGGAAATTGGTCTATAATTACTCATGAGACGATCGTCTAGAGGACCAGCTTTTAAATGAGGATACACTTTAGCGATTTTAAAGGCTGATGGGAAGTGACCTTTGGTTAGACATTGATTATATATAAAAGTTAGTGACTCGCAGATCGCCGGTGCAGCATGGCGAAGGATCCGATTACTAATTCCATCTAGTCCTGATGAGTTATTGTTTTTTAGATTACGGAGATGAGTAAATACTTCAGTTGTCGTCATTAGCGGTATGTTGGAGGAAATGTGTCCATAGCATTTGTTCTCACAGAATGATGATAATAAAGATATGTCATGAGGCGCATCTGGTATTGCAGCCTTCAGTTGGTTTATGTCGGACTGAAAGTATCTACTGAATTGATCACATGTAACCTGATTTGATGGTAATGATTGTGATGATTTGTGTTTGTTTGTCAAGGTATTAATTGCTTTCCATATATCTTTAGTGTTGGTTTTATCTATTACTATGTTCTTAAAATAGTTTTTCTTTTCCTTCCGAATAACATATTGAACTTTGTTTCTCAGACTACGGTACATAGTTAGATCTCTATTTTTGTGAGCCCTGTCGCGATCTCTCATAAGGTCAACTACCTCCTGTGTGATCCACGGGGGCTTTGTGTGATGTTTAACACGAACTTCCTTAAATGGAACATGTTTATCAAATATACTTAGAAAGGTCTTTAGCCAGTGGTCCAGAGCATCGTCTGGGTCAGGAAGCTGGTAAACATAGTCTAGAGATGAGTTGACCAAATCTTGTAAGAAGACGTCTCGATTGAAATTTTTGTAATTTCTATATTTTATGCTTATATGTTTGTGTTTGGGAGTTTTGGTGCCCCTTTTCGACCACGTGCAACATACTGGATAGTGATCGCTCATTGCATTGATAGGTACAGTACATTCTGTGATGTTATCAGCACACGTAGTATAAATATGATCTATAAGTGTTGCAGATGATTTAGTGATTCTAGTGGCTTGTTTGACTAACTGTTGGAAATTATATGACTCTATTATGTTTTCCCATGTTTTGTTTGATTTGTTAGCGTCTATGTTGAAGTCACCTAGCAATATTATTTCCCTAGCATTACTAAAGACTACATCCATCATAGTGGTGAATTTTTCATACCAGATATTTCCTGCACTGGGGTTTCGATAAAGATAGCCAACTACTAGAGGTATGCAATTTTGAAGTTTAACCTCTATCCATACACACTCAATCTCACAGGTTTCAAAGTCTAGCCTGCGGTGGGCGTTAAGCGAGTTGGAAATATAAACTGCAATACCCGTCTCTTGTTTCTGATAGGGATCTCTTCTAATCGTTTTAAAACCTCTGATAGCGATGTCATCATCTGAGATGTTGCCATTTAATCGACTTTCGCTAACGCCAAACATGTGAAAATTTTGATTAAGTATAAGTGATAGTTCGGGCAGCTTCCCTAATAGATGGCATATGTTTACATGCCCGATTCTGAGCCCATTATTCCTGAGCCAGTGTTCGTACTTATTAGACATTTCAACAATGCGTAATCACAAGTTTAAAAGCAAAACACACACACACACAAAGTGAATACAACTTACGTCCCTTATTACAAAACACACTCTAAAGTACAGAGAAACAGTAATATCTCTGTAAATATATAAAAATACGTACACAGATCCGTAAGGAAGAGCAGTGAAGACCCCCTCACTCACCGTGAAAACACAATTAAAATTATTATAAAAGCTATACAGCTAAGTACTATCAATTAATATAAAGTCAAAACCAGTCAATGTTTGTAATAACTTATAACCTAATACGTTACTAGATCAAGTTATAACCAAATATGCAGATAAACGTTTAAGGAGAGGCTCTTTCTTGTACCGAGATCCGGTGTAGCTTTGTGCTAAGATGCTAGTAAATACCAGGTTGTGTTGGTTGTTGGTATAGCGACATTATAAGTGCTTGACGAAGTGTAGCTGGGCTATACCGTGTGAGGTGCAACCATTCTGGATTACAATTAAATGGGTACTGATGATGTCTCATGGGTATATAATGACTACCAACTAGAGCCTCTGGTTGGTGGCTAACAGGAGGTTGTGGTGGCACGTCTTTGTTGCTGACAGTTGGTTCCTTTCTGGGGACAATAGGAAACATATCTTCGTAATTATTACCCTCCTGTGTAAAAGACGACGTATTTAACGGACTTGGTGTTGTGGTAGTGTCCCGTCTGGCTTGGATTTCAGGTGCAGTGGTTATGAGTGGTCTGCACACTTCTGGCCTATTGGTACTTGATGTGATGGAAGTATGTTGTCTGGCCTGAGTTTCAGGAGTAGCTAAAAGTGTCCGGCGCGAACCTGTATTGGATGTATGGTATGTCCGTTCTGGATATTTTAAATTCTTGGCGAGAAAACTGGTGCCCAATGTAGACAAATGTATTTGATCCTTGTAAAGACTCTTTTTTGGTGCACCAGCCTGTGAAGTGAATGATGCTGTATTGTTGATGAATTGTATCTTGTTTTGAGAGCAGAACTTCTGCAACATGTTGTTATTTATGTCAGCTAGACGGCGCTGGTGTCCATAACTCGGTGATATGATGGAGGAGAAGAAAATGGATGAGTTAGGAAAAGTGTGACGTAATCCGTTCAAGAGTGCCAGCAGTTGAGACCCTGTGATTTGTTGGTCGTTCATGGTGTCGGTGATGCCAATATGTATGCTTGCCCTTCTAACGCTATGATTAACAGCCAACCTGCTAATCTTGTCTGTTAGCCGGTCTACACCAGCCCCAGGCAGTGGGATTATTGAAACAATGTCTTTGTCTGATGTGGCCATCCTGTCGCTGTATAAACCTTTCATTAAAGAATCGCCTAGTATAATATGTGTACAGTCAGTTCGTGCTGTCTGTACATGTTGGTTGTCAGCACGTCTCGACCGTTGTTTCATCCATTTCCGATTATCAGTAGTCTTTATGTCTCCTTGTGGTTCTCCCGATGTATCTTGTTGGCTTGTCTTGCCCGTTTGCAGCATGTTAAAGCACTGTAAGTTTTCTGGTGACTTTTCTTGAAGTACTTCAAACCTATTGCTTATTTTGACGTCAATGGGGTAGACTGCTTGTTGTTGTTTATCTTCGTCTGCACATTGAGGTGTTTGTTGTTTTTTATCTTCCTCTGCGCGTTGAGTTGTTTTCATAGTGATTATCTGTTCTGGGTGGGATTGAGCTTCCCCAAGATTTCCCAAGGATGAAGCGGTTGCTTTAGAATTACATGCTTCTTCGGTTTGGTTGGTAGAGGACGCATTCTGTAAGATTTGAACTGTATTTCTCAGCAGCAAATTTTCGTCTCGCAGGAGTGCGACTTCTGTCTTGAGAGCATTGTAATCACTGCTTATCTTGTTGTTTGCTTCAATGTTGGTTGAAACAGTGACAATGAGCGCCTTTAGTGATTGTTCTAGTTCCTCAATGCGCTGTTTACAGTCGCAAGAATGTCCATTTATAGTTAAGACACTATTGTTATCCGAGGCGGGTACTTCTTCAACAATGTCAACACTAGGTTCTATGTTGTTTTGGATGCGCTCCATTGGGTATTCAATGGCCAAGAGCACTGGTGGGTTGGTAGGCCTCGTGTTGATGTTGTCATGTACACTCATCGTATGAGTTAATTGACGAACATTGTTAGCTGGTGTGCTGTCGACAGCTGTAGTTGTGGGCTGCGTAGATTCGGTGAATGCCTGTATCGAGTTTTCAAGTTCAACAAAATCTACTTTTAGCCAAGAATTAATGTTTTCAATACTGCCTTGTGTCATGAGTTTTGCTCTTACTGTGGTATAAGTGTATTGTAATCACTGGCGTCGTAATCAGTGCCTCAACGTGGGCCCCGCGCTTATCTTGCCTGTGTTCAATTTGTTCAAGCCTGTAGTAGTTGAGTAGGCAAGTTCGGAATGCCTCATAATGCAGTGTGTTGTTGAAGGAAACAGTAACACACTGTCCTGAGTTGGTGTGTTTGACGAGTAGGCCGGTGGGATTCGTGCACTTGGATAGCTTGTTCTTCACGGCTTTCTCTTTGTTCAGTGTGTAAGTTTTATTGACAGCCGATCGTAAACCTGAGCGATTCCTTTCACCATTCACTTCCAATACGGAGCACTCTCCTTCCCCTGACATTATTGCATAATATTACGAATAACTAAACTTGAAGAATGCAGCAATCGCATTGTTATCTAGCCACGCCGCGGGCAATTTGAGGTCCCGTGGTTGTTTCTGACACGCCTCGTGCACTTGATTGGTTAAAATTTAATAGTGTTCAACTATCACTCTAATTGAATATTATATATAACACACATTTTTGCGATAATCAACACTTGTATTAATCTAAAAACTATTTAACCACATCCACAGAATCACAACGAGTACATTGATATAAAAATCCATGATAGGTGAATTCAGCTTGCAGTAATAATAATCCGAGAAGTAAGAGATACGAAAACACGTCTTCACTCTCCGCGAACCTTAAACATGACACCAGGCAGTGCTGTGGTCAAGTTTGTACTCTATCATATTAACAGTCTCATTTCCATCTTGTCCTTGTGGATACAATAAACCATCCTCAGAACATGACAGCATCCTTCTCCTCCCAGCAAACATCAAAAACAAACTCTGTTTACCAGAAATGATGCCAGTTTTACCCATGTACATCAACAGTGAGTACTACTCTGACGTTCTCATGTTGACAACATTTCAAAACTACCAGGATATATGACAACAGAATATGTGACAACAGCATACTAATGACATTGAACATCAGCAAGGTACATAATGCCCATTTAATTGTGGTTATGTTTTCCTTGTAAATCATAGCCCTCGTGTGCTTTATGCCCCCCCCCCCCCCAACATAATTTTAACACACACAAAATAATACCCTACCAGCAAAGTACAGGTATCTAAAATACCAAGAACATCACACATAAAGATCAGTTTTATGAGGTGGTCTAGCCAGCTCCTTTTCCCAGCCAGACATTCCACTCTAGATGTGTTTATGAGATGAATGATGTGAACACAAAGGACTACTCTGAGTAACTGACACCGAGTGTCTGGAAGAGGCCAATGAAACTAGAACATTATATGCAACTATACGAAATACAAGCAGTGTTGGTTCATCATATAGTGAGACGGGACAGGTATAAGAGGAGGACAGAGAGACATGATGCTGGAGGAATATCATCAATACAATTGATTTAGAGCACCAAGGACAGAGATGGTGGAGAGACAGTAACACCTACGGCCTATGTCAAGGCACAAGATCGTGGTGATGATGTTCCATCACTGATAATGTGGTTATGAAGTGATCACCTCTGTTACTGAAGACGGATCCTTGGGTAGCTGCACCATGCTGCCTCATCTTCTCACTGTTGTGTTTGTCACAACAAATATATTTACAATCATGTTCAATGAATGAAGTGAACACAACAAACCAACTAATGTGTTCCATGAATGAAGTGAACACAACAAACCAACCAATGTGTTCAATGAATGAAGTGAATACAACAAACCAACCAATGTGTTCAATGAATGAAGTGAACACAACAAACCAACCAATGTGTTCAATGAAAGAAGTGAACACAACAAACCAACCAATGTGTTCAATGAATGAAGTGAACACAACAAACCAACCAATGTGTTCAATGAATGAAGTGAACACAACAAACCAACCAATGTGTTCAATGAATGAAGTGAACACAACAAACCAACCAACAAGGACAGCAAACAGTCACAGGTCAAGGGTTACTGACTGTTTGCTCTGCGGGAGTAAAGTATTAAGCCTTTACCTATTCTAACTAGGTCACACAGATTTATGACATGTGGTGGCCAGTTTACTTGCTCATCAACTTCTCTTCTGATATAATTATGACAATGATTGGATGGTCATTTTATGAGCTGTGATTGGAGGGGAGGGGAGGGCAGAGAACGCCTACAGTGGCCAGCCTGGTATGTTCCAATCTCCATTCAGGCGAGATATGACAAATAACAAAACACTGACCTGGGCTCCCAGTTGGACCTGACCTAGAATGGACACTGGAAATGTTCTGGGAGGTAAAGGTGTGACACTGACCACATCAGCCACTGAGTGCAGACTGGTCTATCACAATATGGAGCTAGCATCATATACCCAATCAGCCTCAAGGCCTGGCAAGGGCTCCTTGACTTCTGTGTTCTCTGACCCCTACCACAAACTACCCCAGGAACCCATGCCAACTTGCGAAAAATCATTATATTTTGTAAGGCCAGATATAACAGTGGAGATCTTCTTAGTTATTTAATAGCTAAATACTAGAGCTAAGCCATGTCCTGTGGTTGTGAGGGTTTGGCCACCACTCACCTCCTGCTCTTGGAGGTGAGACTCACCTCCTGCTCTTGGAGGTTTGATGCTGAGCCTCAGCGTCTGCAGCCTACCTTGTTCCAGACATACTGGTTATCCTTTCCTCTGGAGTAAACAAGGCAAGGCCGAGAGAGGGAACATGCTGCACAGGCAACAATCATTCCTTGACACCTTTCCGTCTTGACAGACGATAGTTTGGTACATTGTGCTTCAAAAAGGCTTAATAACTGTCATATGGCAATAACTACGATCCATGGCGGTGGCGAGTGTGGTTGGTAAGGCCAATTCTTGCTGCAAATGTTTGCCCACAGTAGGTGCATGTGAAAACATGGTCATTTCCACCATTTTGCACCATCTTACATCTCTCACGCTCTGTGTGTGCTTTATCTGCAATGATTTTCTCCTTTGTCTTTATTCCATTTCTGATAGTTGCCCTCCATGCAACACGTTCAGCGGCGACGTGCTCCCATTGTGCATTATCAATGCCTGTATCAATCATGTCCCGCTTACACACATCTTTGTATCGCAGTAGAGGCCGACCCTGAGATCTCCTACCCGTCTGTAATTCACCAAAAAAGATGTCCTTTGGTATTCTACCATCATCCATCCTCCTAACATGTCCTATCCATCTAAGTCTACGAAGACTGAGCATGGAATACACCGTCACACAACCTGATCTTTCCAATACTTCAGTATTTGTGATTTTGTCTTGCCACTTAATACCAAGTATTCTTCGCAGACACCGCATATGAAAGCTGTTTAAACGTTTCTCTTGGCGTGAGTAAGTTGTCCAGGTTTCACTGCCATAAAGAAGAGTACTAAGGACACAGGCTTAGTGTTCTCTGAATCAATGCCCAGGCATTGTGCAATGGGATTTTGACCAAATTCCAATCCACATACTTTTGTCTGTCAAAATGGCAAGATGCCACTCACAAATACTAGTGGGTGTTCAATAGTCTGTTCAGTACTGACTGGGTGCACACTGTCACATGGATGAGGTGATAATTATTGAATGGCGGACAAAGAAACAAAAAAAGGCAGAGCAAATAATAATACAACACACGTAAAAATGACACTGAATCAACAATAAAGAAATGAGAAACAGAAGAACACACTTAGATGTAGAATCAAAGCTTGAAAGGAAGACATGTATACAAATTGTTCAAAGCTCTAATAAGTACACTCCAGGTAACAAATGAACTGATTTGCAATAAACAAATGAGGAAGGCTACAACTTGGAATTGTCTATTCCACTAACCCAGAAGACAGCTGAGGTGAATGCCAGAAAAATAACTACCTAAAACATTATTTACCAGAGTGCAAGAAACTTGATACTCAAAGGAAACCACTAAGTGAATACACAACCATCTGCATTCAGGTGACAAGAGAAAATTTAGCAATATAATAAAATACCAAATGTCTTTATAGAGGATTAATATTGCAAAGTGAAATACTAAAAACTGAAGTCATTTATTGAACAGCTGTAAATGAACTGACAGAAATGAAAATGGATGGCACACTATGAGTATCACAACTGTCTGAAAGGCATGATTATATCATGTACACAATCTGTATGAACTAGCTAAAGTATAACATAGACAAACATAAACATTCACTATCTGAAATAATATATATCCCAATGATAACCCAGAATGGTTGAGTGGGACAGTGTTGGTATCATTACAATACAATATACTTTGTGTAGTGTTGCCATTTCCATAGCAGGAGCCTACTGTAGCAGCATCACAGTTAGCAGGCCTGAGTGAAGGCAGGACTAGGTGGACAGTCTGTCCCTCTTGTAGCTAGTGATGACAGCTGGTAGTGAGGCTGCTCATGCCATTGTCAGCGTACACAGGCAACATTACAGATGATGGTGTAGGTTTCTCCATTTGTTGTAAGGTTGTGAATGGAGTGGGGTACTGACTTCTGTCTCTGGAGGATGGCAGATATACTCTAGCTATACACATCTTCATATAACAGAAACTACACCTATTTATGCACATTCTGACATTGCAGTGATATGGCTTCAGATAGAATCCTGCCTGTAAGAGGATTTAAACCAGCTCAAAGGCTAGCAAGGCCTAGCTACTGTGATGGTACAGCCCCGTAAATGTGCAACAGCAAAAACAATTATTACGGACATTACATATCTATTGGCAGCATGACACCCGGAAACTCAAAATCTCTTAGCTAATCATATGTCTGAGGGTGAAATATTTTCCCTTTCCAAGATATGGCACTACTGTCACTGGGATTCACAAGGAGAGGCAACAGCTACACTGGGTTGACTGTATGTGTGTAACTAACCTACCACTACTGTCACAGGGAGATGCGACGGCTACACTGGGTTGACTGTATATGTGTAACTAACCTACCACTACTGTCACAGGGAGATGTGACGGCTACACTGGGTTGACTGTATATGTGTAACTAACCTACCACTACTGTCACAGGGAGATGTGACGGCTACACTGGGTTGACTGTATATGTGTAACTAACCTACCACTACTGTCACAGGGAGATGTGATGGCTACACTGGGTTGACTGTATATGTGTAACTAACCTACCACTACTGTCACAGGGAGATGTGACGGCTACACTGGGTTGACTGTATATGTGTAACTAACCTACCACTACTGTCACAGGGAGATGTGACGGCTACACTGGGTTGACTGTATATGTGTAACTAACCTACCACTACTGTCACAGGGAGATGTGATGGCTACACTGGGTTGACTGTATATGTGTAACTAACCTACCACTACTGTCACGGGGGAGGGCACAACGGCTACATTGGGTTGACTGTATGTATGTAACTAACCTACCACTACTGTCACAGAGAGATGTGACGGCTACACTGGGTTGACTGTATATGTGTAACTTTAACCTACCACATCAATATTCTCAGACCTGAAGCACAAAAGGCCATTGTCTCACTCAACAAGAACACTCGGACAACAAGGTATTAGACCAACAAGTGAACAACATCAGTCAGAAACCTGGGTTGCATATTAATACATTAGACACGATCACCATGACAACTGGGCAAGTTTGTGGAAACAATCGTACAAGATAATATAAAAAGATGAGAAATGCTCCTACCTTGGCCATACAATAACAGAAGAAGACTGGAGCACAGAACATGTTCACACAGACAACAAACAGACAGTCACCCAGGGCTCTTGTTTTACTTGCCTGGACCTGTATTGGGTATATGGTACTTGCCCCATACTGGTACAGACTAATGAGTCCTCAATGGGTCATGTCAGCCACCTTTATGTCCCACAACATTTCCTGGTACCAGAATTAGGCTGGCTCTACCTAGCAGCCCTGGTCAGTTTGTACACCATCACCATCATCATTTGGACAAGGATTCAAACACTTGACCACCAGACCAGTGTGTTACCACAACTCTGCAGTGTTGTATATACACACACAACATGATTATATTGCATGGAAGAAAATCACACCGGGCTTGACAGCAACCTCCTGCAAGGAGGTGCAACATCTTACATAGAATATTACAGACTACGAGCAAGCTACTGGGGGAAACAAGAAAGAACACATTAACTATCAAAATAAACCAGATGCTGTGCCAGAATTAATGTATGCTCACGCTTTTCACCTATAGGTGTGTCTATAATTTCAAAATCATGTGTGCAATTAGCAAAACAACATAAACACGTGAAGGAAATTAAAACATGTAAAGGTGGAATTAATACAGGCAAAAATGAAAAATAAAAAACATTCATTTTTCATGCCAGTCCAACCTAATCTTTACACACACAAAAATATTCTTTCTTCATGCCAGTCCAGCCTAATCTATACATAAAAAATATTCATTCTTCACGCCAATCCAATTTAATCTATATATAAAAAATATTTGTTTTTCATGCCAGTCCAACCTAATCTAAACATAAAAAAATATTCATTCTTCATGCCAATCCAACCTAGTCTATACATTTAAAAAAAAAAAACCATTCATCCTTCATGCTCTTCTATACATACTGCACATGAAAATAATTATATAAATTAGATGAAATAATGTTGGATATTGAGACTTGCTGGGCAGAGAACGAGGCAGTTTTTACAAAACACATTGCGGCCCACTTGCTCCTTGAGTGTAACGTGGTGTTTTCCTGCCACATCAAGTACTCTTTGCAGCCATTTCATTTATTGTTACCTTGTCACTACACCCCCAAAAAACATGGACATGTTTTGTTCTAGGTGTTTCATTAATGAATCCAGTGTAAATCTATCTTCCCTTCCATTTTCAATATGTTTGTTTGTCTTGTGGTATCAGATTGTCTTCTATAAGGTGATAATGAAAGCATCTGATACAAATGTGCTTGAACACAACTAACAACATCTCAAGGCAGGTGTAGAGGCGAAAACACTACCAGCTATTATTGTTGCATACCAAATGGGACGTGGAATGTTTGTCTTGTGATATCAAACTGACTTCTGTAAGGTAACAACATCTAATACACATGTGTTTGAACACAACATCTCTCTGCTGGTGTAAAGGTGGAAACACTACCAGCCACGACTCTATTTTATATCAAATGAGATGTACTTTATCGCAGCAAACAGCCGCAAGATCCGAATGAAACATCCGCCAGCTATCCCACAAGTTTTACACAATCGCCGCTAACAAAACCCAGCAGGCAGGAGATGTTTCACAAGTTAGAAACATGGATGATTCCATCATAATCACGTGCCTGGCCGACTGGCACGGGGGATGTTCCACATATTGTGTTCTCCAATGGCATGGATATACATGGGTGCTGACACCTTTTGGATATTTTACAAGTTGGAAATACTGATGATTCACAAATTTGAAATATTGATGGGTTTACAAGTTTGAAATATTGATGGTTTAAAAATATGAAATATAGATGGTTTACAAATTTGAAATATTGATGGGTTTACAAGTTTGAAATACTGATGGTTTACAAATTCGAAACATTGATGGGCTTACAAGTTTGAAATATTGATGGGTTTACAAGTTTGAAATATGGATATTTCACAAATTGTACATATGGATAAACTAAAGGTTCCCCAATTTAAAAAACATGCATTCCTTGTCAATGCCTGGCCTTAGATGTAGCTTTATGCTTGTGGGTTGCTGTTTATTTCTTGAGAAGTTTGCCTGGCTTGGAGCCACGTTTCTTCTTTTTCTTAGCCATGCTCTTGCCCTTAGACTCCTGACCCATGACTTTGGTCAACCACCTGCAATGAGCCAGAGCAGTACAGGTGACTGATTGGATGTGACAGTTTACAACTTAACTTCAATGTGGCCCTACATTACCAACACAGAATTGACTGATTGGATGTGATAGTTTACAACTGAACTTCAATGTGGCCCTAATTTATCAACACAGAACTGACCTCTATCTTTCAAGGGCAAGAAGCCAGAGTTTAAAAGCAGACTGCTGTGTACACAGACCTGCACTGGTCAGCTGGCCTGGCAGACGCCAATATCTAACAGGCTAAGGGGAAAATGCCATGGTAGCCCAGTGGTTAGCACTGTCATTGATCAGAGGTTCTGTTGCCTCCAGGGCAGGATTTCAGTCTCACATAATGGCTACCTTAGGATTTTCTTTGAATAAATGTGGAGAGAAGCAGCAGATGGCCAGCCCATGGATCGTGCCGAAGTTATTAACGCCTTAGAGAGACGTTGAGAATGGAGGACTTTGACGCCAGTGAATCCACTTCATTGTCCAGAATGAGAGACTTGGACATTAGAATTGGCATGGCCAGACAAGAGAGGCACATCAGGAGAATAAGAGGCCTCATCAATCAACACAGCTGGCACTATTAGCCGCCGAGCACTGATGTACATGTTTGGGGAAGGATCTGAGCACCTATGGACGTGTCTGGAGTGCAAGGATGATGCCCCGATAGATCACTAACTAACTATATATCTGTGACCTAATATATATGAAGGTATAACATGACACTGTGGTTCCTAAGACGATTGTTACAAATTCCTTGAACTGCCAGAATAACTAACAACGATTGCCTGAAAGAGGCCAATGAAAGTAGAACATTATATACAACAATAAGAAAGAGACAAACAGCTTTCTTTGGTCATATAATGAGAAGAGAGGCATTGGAGAACATCGTGACCACTGTGAAGAGAGGCAAAGGCCGACCAAGAGAAATGATGCTAGATGGATTGAGACGGTGGCATGGATCAGCAGAGTTGACCCAGAACACCAAAAACTGAGATATATGGAGAGACATGAACGCCTACACCAGGCGTGGTATGGCAGTTGATGATGATGAACTTGACACACCCTTCAAACAGTAATGATAATATATGGGACAAGACTATATTTTGTCTTCATGGACTATGTGCCAGTACATAGCTGGTGGTGTGGGTTTATGTATGGTGCTCCATACACACATTACTGCTGCTCAGAAAACAGAACTTGAGCTCACAACAATCCATTGCTTGCAGGCTGCAGTGCTGCAGGTACAGCAGAGACACACACTTCAATGGAACTGCTGAAAACACGGGCTGCCTGATTTGCCAAAACATGGACTGTGCTCAAAGAACAAGTCCACCAAGCCATCTCACAGGCCAATGTGAACAAGGAAATGGTAGTACCATGATGACAAATAAGTACTGCCAAAATGATGTGTGGTGCTGGCACTTGGGGACGGTCTGATTATGACAAGAGGTCAATCACACCTCACTTTAAACAATAAACACAGCACAGCAGAACAGGAGCTGGCCTGGTCAGAGAAACTGGTGTCCCAATAATGCAAGACTTAACAATAGGCACTGAATTAACAAACGTGGGGGTGGTGAGAGAAAAATGGTGGGGGAGAATCCTGATTTCTTATGCTAGATTACAACATGAAAGCGACATGTGTAAGGTGAACTAACAAGTAAAATAATACTTTCAATGACTGCACACAACAAATAACCTGTACTGGCTCTGGCTACAAAGGCAGGTGGCTCTGCATTAGTTGGTAGTGCATACTGTTTTCATTAACTGTGGCACTTGTTGTTTTCATTAATTGTGGCACTTACTGTTTTCATTAATTGTGGCACATGCTGTTGTTATTAATCATGGCACTTGCTGTTGTCACGAATCTTGCTATAACTCACTGTTTTCATGAATTGTGGCATTTGCTGATTTAATTAATTCATCTTAGCACTTGTCTTCATTGATCACTGTAATTGCTGCTTTCATTTATCATGGTACTGGCTGTTTACAAGAAGCTGGATACACGCTGTTTTCAATAATCTTAGTATTTGCTCTATTCAATAATTTGAATACTGACCATTTTAATCAAACACTGTACTTGCTGTTTTCAATAACTGTGGCACATGCCATTCTCATGAATTTTACTGACAATTATAAAGAAACCCAACTGATACTAACTATGAACCAGACAAGTTCAACCTTTATCTCGGCAGACACTTGGCAATGTAGGGAACATTCTTCACATTGTAAGACCAGATAAAACACTTTGCACAAATCAAAGAAATTATGAAGACAAATATACCTTCAAAGCATGGAGCCCAAATGTAAGATTACAGAGTCTCTATCTTCAACAATAATATACTAAATGATTGAAGTATTTCATCCCATTACTTGGCATTTCACTGTTGACTGAAGTATGCCGTCTCATCATATGACATGTTATTGTCAGCTGAACTATTCCTTCCCATCTCGTGACATCTGACTTTTGTCGGACAGGTTTCTTCCCATCATGTGACATGCTGTTGTCAGTTAAACTATTCCTTCCCATCTCGTGACATCTGAATTTTGTCGGACAGGTTTCTTCCCATCATCTGACACGCTGTTGTCAGTTAAACGACTCCTTCCCATCACGTGATATCTGAATTTTGTCTGACAGGTTTTTTCCCTCCATATGACATGTGGGCGCCCGTAGCTTAGGGCTGGATGACTGCAGTTTCACAATCCCGACATACCGAGTTCAGAGTCAGTCGAAGGCAATTTGGAAGCAGATGGCTTTGCATAGAATTTGACAATAGTAAGAGTAAGCCTGTTTAGAAAGCCAGGTAAACTGAACGAAAAACTGTCAAGAAAATCACAAAAAACCTTGAATGCTGGGAGGTCGATTGACATCCTGTAGAAGACAGTTGATTAACTTTTTTCAAATGACATGCTTCTATCAACTAACAGCATACCACAACAAGCAATGATGTATAGACCAGAGGAAAGCAGAGGAAGAGGCCGACCACGTAAACGATGGACGCAGGGAATAACAGAGTCCATGGCAATATCGATACATGAAGCTCATAAGCGGGCACTCTCTCGCTGTTTATACTTCACCTCGACACCGCAAGGTACAAGAGGAACATGAGATGAAATGAGATGAGACATGCTTCCAGACAGGCAAGTAACATTTTTTTTGAATGACATGTAACTGTTATTCTGAATTATGTCTTACTGTCATCTGAGACATGATGTAACAAGACACAACTGCCTAGTTCAGCTATCATGATAATGAGAAGAAAACAAATTTACAATACAGAGTTAAATGTTAGTTGCATATCCTTTAAGGTAGGTCACAGCCAACCCCAGCATTTTCTGGCTGTTTGTGATTTTTTTGGGCAAATTTACATCCAGTAGTTTGCCAAAGCTTTCTGAATGACCAGCACATATACCATTGTATGAAAACCAATGCAAGGCAGTCTGCTGCCAAGTGGTCCGCAGCTGTGTTTCCGAACGCGGTATGCAGGATTACAAATTGCGTCCATAACCGCTTCGCGACAATATAGAACAAATACTACAAAAACAATACTCACTGCCGCTGAGACTCCATCTGCCGCTTCCTGTAAGCCTCAGTGGTCTGGGGTGGCAGGAGGGCCGCTAGCTCTAAAGATTCCTTTATCTTTCGCAGGATCTCAAAATTTTCTTTTCCCCTGACCTGAAGATATTGATTTGAATAATGAATGGACATTCCCTTCATTACTGCATGGTGCAGAAACATGGACAATGGACAAACTGCAAATGGCCAAAATTAACTGATTCAGTGGCAAACAAAAAGTAGGTTTGGACAAAACATGGCAGACAATCACATGAACAAGTATTATCATGTACATTTCTGTAAACTCAGCATTTGAAATTGTGAAAGATACCAAAAAAAAACAACCTAAATAACACAATGACTCTATAGTGTGGCGATATATCATCCTTCTGTTCAAATGGAAGGTCACATTTGGTAATATATTAGCCTTTGGCAACTAAATCAGTGAATACTTGTGAAATGTGGTTGTTTAACAAACAGAAGGAACCACATCATAATCAGTGCCTGGCCAACTGGCGTGGGCTCTCATGTCCTTTCCACAATCTGCAATCTCCAACAGCATGTATCAAATTCACCACACCTTCCATGTCATGACACCAGGCCATCAAGAAATTCACCAACCGCATGTACCAATTCAAGTGACACCATGCCATCAACAAACTCATCAACGGCATGTACCAACTGTTAACACGACATCAAACTGCCAACTCTGACTAGGCCAGCGGGTCAGCATCCTGTGGCACAGAAAAAAAAAAACCAAAAGCTTCCACCTTGTTCAATCGACTTCTTCAGCCTTGATTATAATTGTGATGGTTCATAGTGTGGTTATAGTTTCTTTTTCCTTCTGTGTCAGTTTGTTGACTTTTCCTGTGGTTTGTCTGTTGTAGAACTCCCCCCTCCCCACAAGTCTTTCACAATGTCTCTCTATCATAAGCCAGATGTCCCCCTCTATTGCTATCAGTGTAAATTATCTATCACATCCTGAATCTATCTATGTTGAGGTATTCCTCTCCTCTGCTTCCCCTGTACAACTTCCTCCACAGTTATCTTTCAGACATCCATGCCACCTTCATCTAGCAGCTTATCCTGCCAGAAATGTCCCCCATCAGTCTTTCAACATTCCTCTCTATAATAAAGGAGATATAATGCCTCTAGTGCTGTCGTGTGGAAATTATCTACCATGTCCTAAATCCATCTACATTGCGGTCTTCCTTGTCTCCACCTCCTGGGTACACTTTTCCTCCATAATTATTCTTCGTAGACAATAATATCCAAAATATTACACTTTACTCACTTTTATTTGTCTTAATAACCAATCTTTTCAATTACTCAGTTCTTCTAGTAGAGATCTGTCTGTTCTCCTTCCCAACATTTATATTCAAAGGCAGATATATATATATATATTCCTGTAGCTGGTCTATTAAACAGACAGGTTTCACATAGATATGTTGCCACAGGAAATATGCCAGCTCTGTGTTTTCCAACTTGTGTTTTCCCATACAAAGACTTTAATTTCTGTAGTTTCAGCTGAAAAATAAATGTTATTTTAATCTGTCAGCCCATGCTCATCAGTAGAGAACCTAGACATTGAAAACTGCTCACTTCCTGTCATTTATTTATTCTGACAACAATGTCAGACAACAGCGAGCATCATAAATCAATGGAGTTATAGCAACATATACAGGGAGTCGCATCAACAGATTCTAACAACATATACAGGGAGTCATATCGACAGATTCTAACAATGTATACAGGGAGTCACATTGACAGATTCTAACAACATATACAGAGAGTCACATCGACAGATTCTAACAACATATACAGATAGTCACATTGACAGATTCTAACAACATATACAGGGAGTCACATTGACAGATTCTAACAACATATACAGGGAGTCACATCGACAGATTCTAACAATGTATACAGGGAGTCACATTGACAAATTCTAACAATGTATACAGGGAGTCACATCAACAGATTCTAACAATGTATACAGGGAGTCACATCGACAGATTCTAACAATGTATACAGGGAGTCACATCGACAAATTCTAACAACGTATACAGGGAGTCACATTGACAAATTCTAACAACATAGACAGGGAGTCACATCGACAGATTCTAACAACATATACAGAGTCACATCGACAGATTCTAACAATGTATACAGGGAGTCACATCGACAGATTCTAACAATGTATACAGGGAGTCACATCGACAAATTCTAACAACATATACAGGGAGTCACATCGACAGATTCTAACAACATATACAGGGAGTCACATCGACAGATTCTAACAATGTATACAGGGAGTCACATCGACAGATTCTAACAATGTATACAGGGAGTCACATCGACAAATTCTAACAACATATACAGGGAGTCACATCGACAGATTCTAACAACATATACAGGGAGTCACATCGACAGATTCTAACAATGTATACAGGGAGTCACATCGACAAATTCTAACAACATATACAGGGAGTCACATCGACAGATTCTAACAACATATACAGGGAGTCACATCGACAGATTCTAACAATGTATACAGGGAGTCACATCGACAGATTCTAACAATGTATACAGGGAGTCACATCGACAGATTCTAACAATGAATACAGGGAGTCACATCGACAGATTCTAACAACATATACAGAGTCACATCGACAGATTCTAACAATGTATACAGGGAATCACATCGACAGATTCTAACAATGTATACAGGGAGTCACATCGACAGATTCTAACAACATATACAGAGTCACATCGACAGATTCTAACAATGTATACAGGGAATCACATCGACAGATTCTAACAATGTATACAGGGAGTCACATCGACAGATTCTAACAACATATACAGAGTCACATCGACAGATTCTAACAATGTACACAGGGAGTCACATCGACAGATTCTAACAATGTATACAGGGAGTCACATCGACAAGATTCTAACAACATATACAGGGAGTCACATCGACAGATTCTAACAATGTATACAGGGAGTCACATCGACAGATTCTAACAACATATACAGAGTCACATCGACAGATTCTAACAATGTATACAGGGAATCACATCGACAGATTCTAACAATGTATACAGGGAGTCACAACGACAGATTCTAACAACATATACAGAGTCACATCGACAGATTCTAACAATGTATACAGGGAGTCACATCGACAGATTCTAACAATGTATACAGGGAGTCACATCGACAAATTCTAACAACGTATACAGGGAGTCACATTGACAAATACTAACAACATAGACAGGGAGTCACATCGACAGATTCTAACAACATATACAGAGTCACATCGACAGATTCTAACAATGTATACAGGGAGTCACATCGACAGATTCTAACAATGTATACAGGGAGTCACATCGACAAATTCTAACAACATATACAGAGTCACATCGACAGATTCTAAAAACATATACAGGGAGTCACATCGACAGATTCTAACAATGTATACAGGGAGTCACATCGACAAATTCTAACAACATATACAGAGTCACATCGACAGATTCTAACAACAAATACACGGAGTCATACCGACAGATTCTAACAACATATACAGGGAGTCACAGCTTGTTAAATAACTCACCAACTTAATAGATCTCTCCAGGAGATGTCGGTCAGTCCATCAGATTCTTAACATCTCTCTTGATTCAGTTATATACATTATGTCCACACCTCACACACATTTTTTCTGTTACACTTCTATGAGTGCTAACCAACAACTAATTTATTACCACACAGAGTAGCAGAAACTGTCTACACTAGGAATTAGGGTGACTCACAGATAATGTGTAAATCTCTGAATCATCATCCTGCTTACGCTTCTTGGCCACACTTAAAATCTCAGTACTGATGGTCATCTTGGAGGTTGCTCCAGACAGACCTGTCACAGAAGGAAACTGTCAAATTACATGGCAAACACCTTCCTGTCACAAGTACAAGCCATATTCACAACATTTACTGAATAGGACTCATCATTACCATGTGCCATGCCGATTAGCCCCGGTGTTCACGGTTCACCGCCTCACAAAATCACCAGTCTCATGTCAGGTTTGCATGGAATCATCATGTACTAAGCATGTGTAATGGTGGCTTCCCCTTGCCTTCTGAAGGTTTGTCTATAGTTTAACTCGGCTAGTCTTTGTTTAACCCTTTACCGGGCATATCGTCCGATTGCGTCCTTACCCCCGAACGGACAAACCGTCCCAAACCACCCGTGACTATTATGCATTGTAAAAAAGTGATCTCTCGGCTTTACGAGACTTCCTATTGTCTACTTTTGGTTTCGCTGATAGCTTGACAATGTGGCCGCCATTTGCAAGCGTGTACTTTGAATTTGAACGGATTTTAAAAACAGTTTTGGGAGGTTTTACGCTTTGTATTTCAAAATGGATTTCGACGATTCTTCAAGTGATAGTGGAGATTTCGCTGGGTTCAATTTAAGTGACATTTAAGTGCACGAATTTGACTGAATCAGAGCTAGATATCAGTGATCAGCGTTACTTTGCGTTAGCATTCGTGAGTCGGACTTTAAAGTAAAGAAAGTGATTCTGATTCTGAAAATGTGTTTGTAAATTGCCGTATAAATGATTGACAATCACAAACAATATGTTGTATTTTGTAAATATTTGTGTTCATGTGTGGATTACCAGGATTATTCACATGAGTAAAATACTCTGTATGCTTTTTACTTCATTTTGTTTTTATTTAAGTAAAATTGGATGACTAACACCTTTTATGTGATGATTTTACTAACGTAACCCGAAATTTTACCGAACCTCAAAATTCTTCTTGCCCGTTCAGGGCTACAAAACAGACTAATGTCTGCCCGGTAAAGGGTTAAATAGTCTGTTTAAAGAGGACCAAACCTGCAAGGCCGTTTATTCCACATACTCGCTCAAAGTTGTCTCTAGATGTACATCTCATACAACATAACCTGATTATAATTCTAAAAGAACAAATGCTTAAAAAATAAAGCAGAATTTATGCATGAAACAGAAGGCAAGAAAAAGACACTGATTTTAGATTAGAGATTCCTTGACTTGGGGACATAAATTACAAGTACCTCTGAAGTTGGCTTAGGGCCTGGTCTGCACTGTCATGAAATTATTTAGTCTTTAGGTTGCATTTCCTTGCACCAGGATATGGCTTGTACCATCTCAATTGCACTCCTCCGCCTGAAGCCGTTGTTGGCACAATGAGTAAACGCACACAAAAAGATTCGATACCATCATCTAGTGCCGTATGCGCAGTGATGGTTGACAGTAATGGACCTCCAGCAGTTTCCCACCCCAGCCTTCATTGCACATGCTGCTACAGCTGTTTCTTGATGTTGTCTCTGCAGTTGGTCATCCCTTGGATCATCCGATGTTATTAACACCCTTAATGAGATTCCAGAGTGGGGGACTTTGACACCAGTGAATCCAATTCGCTGTCCAGAATGAGAGACTTGGAAGTTAGAATAGGACACGGCCATTCAAGAGAGGCACATCGGGAGAATGAGGGACCTCATCAACCAACACAGAATTGGCACTATTAGCCGCCGGATGCTGATGCATATGTTGGGTGGAGGATCTGAGAACCTATGGACTTGTCCGGAGTGCAAGGATGATACCCCAACAGATAATTAACTTGATCTTCATTCTACATGCAGCTGTATCTTGACCACATCTTGATATTATCCATCCATTTATACATTCATCATCCCTCTAACTTGACTTTCCACTATGACTTTCAGTAGATTTATATGTTGCTTGATGTACCCGAAATATTTTTCTTTCTCATTATAACTTCAGTAGTGCCTATCTGTTATACTGAGTTGTTCTACAACTTCCTTACTTGTCTTTTCCCTAAACAAGAGACTGGCCCTAGACTTAAGACCCACATTCCAACAGCCTTGGTTTTATGCTCCATTTGTTTAGTCCACGCCTATGTGTCCACTGCATACAGTAGTGTTGAATACACACATTTTTTTTTGGGGGGGGGGGGGGGGGCATTCACTCGATTTGAACTCAAGCGTAGTCCATACACGTGCTACTAGTTCTAGGGCACTGGACTGATTTGTGGGTGTGGATTAGCTTTTCCTATTACCAGTGTCCCTCACCACCACTCCAACTTCTGAAACACGTCCCAAAGCCAACAACAAAAAGTCAACATTTTAGTTGAACTGACAGGCATAGGGGTTGAACTCGCTACCTCAGCATCAGCACACCGGAAGTTTAAGAGCATGCGTATTCACCCATGCTGACCTCCTAACTCTGCTATGCTATAACATCAGTATGTCTAAATAATTTCCTTATGTAAGTTTTTAAAAAAAAGTTGCATATCATTTACAGGACGTAGCAGTCAACCCCAGCATCTTTTGGCTGTTCATGATTCCTGGGCAAGTTTACGTTCAGTAGTTTGCCATTGCTTTCTGAACGACCAGCATCCATACCATTTGATAAAAAACCAACATAAGGCTGTCTGCTGCCAAATCACCCCCAGCTGTGTTTCGAACGTGTGTATGCAGGATTATAAACTGCGTCCATAACCCTTAAGTTAAACAGGCCCAAGAATATCAGTAAGTAACATAGAACATTTTCTCTAGAAAAAGAGAAGTGTAGGGAGACCATAAAACAACCAGACAAAAAGGAAATTAGAGACATAAGTGATATAGGACAGACAAGGAAAGATCTACAAGAGACAGAAAGGCCTAGGCTCTATGAGGAGCTAAGAGTCAGAAGACAATGCATGAACTCACCTTTTTTACTCTGAACACCTTTGATAGGCTGTGAGGCCCTCTCATCGGCTTTCCGGTCACGCCCAGGGCATGCACAGATCCTGACCTCAACTGCCCTTCTGCCAAGCACCTGGCCATCTTTCTCTAGGGTGAACACAATCTGTAAAGGTCGCCGGTTGGGGCCGCCAACGCATGAACCCAGGCACATGAATTGGAATAGATTCGTGACCCACTCAGATCCAGCCTGTGGAGTCTCGTGGGGTAGCAGGACACTCTGGCGGTTTGTGTAAGAGTCTTCGACGTACCTGGCCAGCTTGTGTTCACACCGAACTAGATGCGATGGAGCTGGGTGGTTCTCGTTGTGTTCTTTGGAAACGGCATGGTTTGGACATCTCTTGACAACTTCCTGGACATGTTCTGGCTTCATGAAAATGGGCATGGCTCGGATGATGCTGCCCACGGGCGCTGGGTTGCGAGTCTTGAACCGAACTGGGCATGTGGTGGCCATTCTCACGTAGAGCTTCTTCAGGCTGTCCGAATACTGCAATATTTGATCACAGGTACAGTGAGAATATTGCATCAAGTAATACTGCAATATTTGAACAAAGGTAGAGTAAGAATACATTGCTCAGATATAAGACTGGAGATGCAGTGGAAGAGATGAATGGCTGTCTGGTGCTCAGCTGTGGAGCTGTGAGATTGGAGATGCAGTGGAAGAGATGAACAGCTGTCTGGTGCTCTGCTGTGAGGTTGGAGATATAGTGGAAGAGATGAATGGCTGTCTGGTGCTCGGCTGTGGAGCTGTGAGATTGGAGATGCAGTGGAAGAGTTGAACAGCTATCTGGTGCTCTGCTGTGGAGCTGTGAGATTGGAGATGCAGTGGAAGAGATGAATAGCTGTCTGGTGCTCAGCTGTGGAGCTGTGAGATTGGAGATGCAGTGGAAGAGATGAACAGCTGTCTGGTGCTCAGCTGTGAGACAGAAGACACAGTGGAAGAGTTGAACAGCTGTCTGGTGCTCAGATTTGAAACTAGAGATGCAGTGGACGAGATGAACAGCTGTCTGGTACTCAGCTGTGAGGTTGGAGATGCAGTGGAAGAGATGAACAGCTGTCTGGTGCTCGGCTGTGAGGTTGGAGATGCAGTGGAAGAGATGAACAGCTGTCTGGTGCTCGGCTGTGAGACAGAAGACGCAGTGGAAGAGATGAACGGCTATCTGGTGCTTAGCTGTGGAGCTGTGAGGTTGCAGATGCAGTGGAAGAGTTGAACAGCTGTCTGGTGCTCAGCTGTGAGGTTGGAGATGCAGTGGAAGAGATGAACAGCTGTCTGGTGCTCAGCTGTGAGACAGAAGACGCAGTGGAAGAGTTGAACAACTATCTGGTGCTCAGCTGTGAGACAGAAGACGCAGTGGAAGAGTTGAACAACTATCTGGTGCTCAGTTGTGAGACAGAAGACGCAGTGGAAGAGTTGAACAGCTGTCTGGTGCTCAGATTTGAAACTAGAGATGCAGTGGAGGAGATGAATGCAATCATAGCTTGACAACTTGTGTCAGGGTCAGTGAGACATCCACTCAAGATCCTCTTTTACCTCCAGGTGGTGTAACTGGAGACTGGCTGCATCACAGCAGCCTAAAGAGAGAACATAGATCAATGTGGCAAGACAACCCTGTTGCCAACTATGTGCTGCTCAGGTGGGATGTGACAGCAAAAAGATACAAATATCACAGCTCTGCTGCAAGCAGACACAATACAACAAAATTTTCTTTCAAGGGTAAGAAGAAGAGGTGAAAGAGGATAAGAAAAGCAGAAGTAGAGATGGAGAAAGAGAAGGAGAAGAGGAGGAAAAGAAGAAGTAAAGTTTCTCCAACTGTCAACATCAGCCCCGTTGAGCTTCAACACTGTCATAAAGATATCAATTGAAACGAGAAAAAGAGTGTTGAGATTCTACATAGAACCTGTACTTTTGTATGGATGTGAAGCGTGGACAATGAGCAGACAAGCTGGAAAACCATCTGATGGCTGTGGAAATGTGGTTTCTGAGGAAAATGCAAAGAATACCATGGACAGATAGAAAAACCAATGAACAAGTCCTTCAAGAAACAAATGAAGATCGCAAGCCAATTAGAGACATTAGACGTAGACAGCCAAATTTTTTGGGCATGTTATGAGAAGAAATGAATTGGAGAACTTGGTGACAACTGGCAAGATTGAAGGGAACAGACCAAGGGGAAGACCAAGAATTAAATACCTGGATGGCTTGGCCACATGGCATGGTCGAGACAGAAACACGGAGCTGATCCACAACTCTGGTGATCGAGTGAGATGGCAGAACATGACCGCCCACTGCTTATCGGCATGGCACATAATGGATTGATATGGTACAACTGCCATTTTTAAGCTCTTTTCTCAATCACATATCTTCTCTGTCATTCCTTGTTTTTCCCCCCTTAAATAAACACTACACAAATTTGCTGTCACTCTCTTTGGAGCCTCAAATCTACTGTACAACTGGCACCTTGCAATCTTGATAGACGATAGTTTGTTACATTGTGCTTAAAAAAAGGCAAAACTACAACCAGACCATAGATGGAGTTATACTTCTCCATATCACAAAGTCTGGTCTGAATTATAGACCATGTGTTGCCCATGCAGCATGATCCTTCTCCGGCCTGCCTCGTTTACTCCAGAGGAAAGCTAACACCAATACATCTGGAACATGGCAAGCTGCAGAAGCTGCCAGATCATTAAAGCAATATTATAACTGTCAGCTTGTCAGTGCTCCCATCCTAGACCAGTTGCCGGTAAAGGCCTGCTGCCTGGTCTGCCCTGCCATGACATAAGGTTGCATTTCTTCGCACCAGGATAAGCTTGTAACCTCACAATTGCGCTTCCCCTCCCGAAGCTATTGGCACAATGTGGGGTGTTGGGATTGGTGAGCTCTTGCCAACATTCAGCGCTAACAGAAATTAGTCATACAGTAGCTCAGTCACATCTGACTGAGACCTGATTAACAACATTCAGAGCTAACAGAAATCAATTAGTACCATCTACTGTCATTCGGTAGCTCAATCACATCTGACTGAGACCTGATTAACAACATTCGGAGTTAACAGAAATCAATTAGTACCATCTACTGTCATTCGGTAGCTCAATCACATCTGACTGAGAACTGATTAACAATATTCGGTGCTAACAGAAATCAGTTAGCACCATCTACTGTCATACGGTAGCCCAGTCACATCTGACTGAGACCTGATTAACAACATTCAGAGCTTCAGTACCATCTACTGTCATTCGGTAGCTCAATCACATCTGACTAAGTCCTGACATTAATAGCCTCAAATGCATGCTGTTACAAAACAACATAACTGGAACTGGGTACACAATACAAAACTGCTGCAACAAAAACCATCACAAACACCTTCAACTTACCGTCCATGTGGTGGACTTGGTTTCTTTGGATGGCTGAGCAAAGCTGATCTCAAATCCAAAATCCCCAGCATAATCGGTACTGCAAATTGTCAAACAAACAAATACAGCAATCATATATAAATAACTGGTGTAAAGGGAGGAAAGGAAACAGCACTAACATTCTAACTGCCTTAGTGCACCACGTTAGCAGAAATATGAAACTTCTGTGTCAAACCATCACAGTTCAAACCCTGATAGGCATCATCCTTGTGTAGACATTCATCTCTCTTGTGTGACCAGTGTAATACAGACCGTATCACCCATCATGTACTATTTATTCACAGAAAATGTGGGCTAATGCAATATCCTTAAAAGACTACGTAAAAGAGTTAAAATTGAGATTATGAGGGGATGGGGAATTTATTGTTCATTACGCCATTCCTGTAATAATTTCACATATTTTCACAAACTTAAAAAACATCCAAAGAAAAAAACCCAATCATTAGCAGCAAATTTACATGAAGAACCATCTATGAAACTATCATTATGCCTGGCCATTATGCAAACTGAAAGCCACCCCCTCGGAGAAGACAGGACATATTCAACCTGATTCTTCCAAGAAATGTTCACGTCACATCTCAGGTGCCCTGGCAGCCTGCAGCTTTCTGGTCTGTACTTTCCCTGTATGCTTATGAATAATCATAAGCCTGAATGTATGTAGGATCACTGCTAATGAGAGAATATTGATGAGAATGTGTCAGTGCATGCCAAACTGGCGTCCTGCAGGCACATATTTAGCTGTCACAGCTGTGGTGGCCTGGCAGACAACACCAGCTTACCAGTACAGCTGTCAGGTGTTCAGCCTCCAGCTGAGTTGCTTCTCTCTCTCTCTCCCCCCCCCCCTCCCTATTCTGGGATCAGCTTCATCATCAAGTGCCATGCCAGCTGGCGTAGGCATTTTTGGTCTTTAGTGTTCAGGATCCAACTCTGCTGATGATATTCCTCCACGCCACCGTCTTAATCCATCCAGTATCATTTCTCTGCCTTCCCCTCAATCTTTCCACTCTACATGATGTTCTCCAATGCTTTTTTCATCAAATGACCAAAGAAAGCTGTTTGCCTCTTTCTGATTGTTGTATATAATGTTATAATTTCATTAGCCTCTTTCAGGCAATCCTGATTCCAAGATTCATTGCCATACAGAAAAACAGGTTCTATGTAGCCCATCAGCACTCTCTTTCTTACATTCAATCATTGCGACTTATTGCATAAGATACTTTTAATTTTCTGAAATACAGCTTTTGCTCGCCCTATTCTGTTCTTAATCTCTGTCGGAGAAAGGAAGATTTATTGTGTAAATGGGGGAATTACATTTTGGAAAATGATCCTGAACATATGATGAAAGGTTTCGTGGGCCAAAAAAGGTTGAGAACCACTGACGTAAACTAATCATAAAGCTGGATGATACTGCCACTGAATGCCACCATTAAAAACCATCAGACTGGCCTGTGTCAACTACCAGCAGCTTACAAGCGACCTACTTACTTTAGTCAATGACCACTTCAAATGACAATCTTGACATCAGCATGAGCAATGACATGGCATACAATATGCAGTAAAACATGTACATCTCACGATCAATGAGCTAGACATCACCATGGCTGTCTGGTCATCAGACAAAATGTTCAGCCAGTCAAGACTACTTGGTCTGATATATCAGTCAGTACAGTGACAGCCACAACATCTGTAGAACACCCTCACATGCTTCCTTGTATAACAATCATTCTCACATTCAAGTGCATGTTTCCTACACTCATACTGGATACAGGACACCTTGGTGACCACATTTCATAAGAACATGTGTTGATTATGAACATCAAACCCGAGACTCACACCCCAACCCCGCAATCAATCACTCCAAGAGATGGGAGTCTCTACTCTCCTGGGACATCTACTTACTTGGATGGCACTGTGGGCATAGGTGAAGTGACCGTGTTGTGAGCTGAGTAGGAGTGAGGTGAGCCGATGACCTGCAGACACACATTTCAGTTATGTTTATGTGTTAACAATTATTTGTGAATAAATAGGCAAAGGACACCCACTCTATCCTATCTTGGCATAGTGCAGGTATATATGATCATATTTTCTGGACAAAATGGTACTTTATCTCAGTATACAGCTGTGGGTAACTGGCCGGTGCAGTGTCTCCCAAGTGTGATGACAGTAATGACAAACTTCTGCTGGTATATCAGTCTATTCTTCTCCATGCTGGAGCTTGTCCTGGTCATTAGCCTATTTGATTTTCTCTTCAGCCTCAGAAATCCAGGCGTGACCTCTTGTGAAGTGTGTATGGGAAGAGTGCAGTAATGTCAGTTCTTAGCTCAACTCAACTCAACAATCTTCTATTCAGTCATCAATTAATGAATGTTTGTAGTTTATTAGTAACTGAGTTGTTCCCCATGTTTCTGATCTATCTAGGACTGATTTAATGTTAGCGTTCAATATTCTGTCTGGTTCTAGACTTCATCTCTACAAAGTTCCTAGTGCTATGAAGGTTCTTCTTACTTTGTGCATTCTTAATCTGCTAAGTCTAATATCTCAACCTATCCCCCCAACATTGTCATTACTGTAAACACAGAAGCTGCAAACAAGTGATTGCACAATTTACTGCCTGACATATTTCACTGCATCTCACCAGGAACATCTGTTATCCTCCACAATCCAACAATACCTGTGTTTTAATTGTTTCAGCTGAAGTATTATTCATTTATTGACTTCATATGATATACAATTCTGCAGTATGCACCTGAGATGCAACGAAATATGCCAGGCTATAAATTGTGAATCATATTGTTTGTGGCCGCTGTGTGTAAATTCACTAAGGGAATATATTGCTGTGAATTGTCAACCCTGATGCCCACATTTGTGTAGGACTCCAGCTCTTGAAATGAGGGACATTGCGTTCCCATGTGTATGTTGGCACAGGGAAGATGCATGCTCTCAAGATTTATTCTGTTATCTGTGTGGTGGCGCTGTGCTACAGGCTTTCAGTGGGCTAGCATTGCATGACAACTCTCTGTGTGGGCAGCTAGAAACACAGTTAGGATCAATGCCACGTGTATGGGCTCCCTGCCGTGAGCTGTTACCTGATTGCCTAGGTGTGGTTACTATGGCAACAAATGGAAACACACGTCAGTGTCATGATCCACAGGTGACCTGACAATGGCAAACACAAATATGCCTAATATACATATACCTATGTATTACATACACAACATCTATGGGACACTTCATCTTTATGAATTACACACATACACAGAGATAGAGGGAGGGAGGGAAGGGAGAGAGAGAGAAGAGAAGGAAAAAAATCTCTCTCTCTCTCTCTCTCATTGATCCCCTGCTCATAATAGCCATTTAAGAACCAGCTTGATCCTGGAATGCTTCAAATGTAAGTTAGTCGACAGATCATCCTCACTGCACATGGAACTATTCAGTTCATAAGTGCTCGGACCCCCTTCTCAGTAAATCTGCAGCATGTAGCAGCTAATGACACCATAGTGTCTGTCTTTAGGTCCAAGCAGTTTTCCAACACAATTATATCTAGGATACTCTTTTGCTGGAATTCTCATTTTCAGATACTGTCTGGGATCGTTCTTAGTGAATGTCCTACATGAAAACTGTCTGGCGCCCTTTCTTGTCATCTTCACCTTTAGCCAGCCAGATCAATCTCTTGAGCAATTACCCTGCTCACATGCAAGACTGGATCTGTGTGTTTAACCAGATTTTCCAATTCCTCACCATATGTCCCTGTCTGCCATATTTTCACGATGTGATCTCTACCCCCAGCTCTGTTGACTTATGAGGGGAAAAATGAGATAAAGAGGATACCAGACATAAACTGGGTCATCTTTCACTGTTCTTAAGCTGGCTTGCTAACCTATATGTATGCTCATGTATGTACATACATATGTATCATTACATATTTAATATAATGTAAACATATTATGTACTAGGTAGTAAATTAATTATTTATATTATTTCACATATTACCTGCTAAATATAGTCATGTCCAGGGAGGGTTTTACAAAGTGAAAATGATAAAACTGATCTTTCAAAAGCAATACCTCTAAGAGAGGGGATCAAGACAAGAGGGTCAACTTCTTTGTACTGGGTTCTATCGCACACGGCAAGCATCGCATCGAAAGCATCGCAGACAGCATGAACTCCACACTCCCAGCGATGACCCTCTGCAGTCTCCAGAAAAAATAAACCCACTAGTGAACCGAATGGAGGAGATCGAAAATAAACCCGCAACCTTTGCAAAATGAGGTAGGTGGCTTTACCATTTCACCACGGACACCCATTATATACAGTTGGCTTTGGAAAACACTGTGACAACTGGAAATATTAGTGGTAGAAGAGGCAACGCACACCAACAGAATTGTGCTGGACAGACTTAGATAGTGGCGTGGAAGAATATCATAAACAGATCTGACCCACAACATCAAGGACCAAGATCTGTGGAGATGCATGAACGCCTATGTCAGCTGGCACGACACATGCTGATGGCTTAGGGTGGTATGTAAAATCTGTATGACTGAACATAGTTGATGACTTAGTGTGGTATGTAAAATCTGTATGACTGAACATAGTTGATGACATAGGGTGGTATGTAAAATCTGACTGAACATAGCTGATGACTTAGTAAAATATGTATGACTGAACATAGCTAATGATTTAGTGTGGTATGTAAAATCTGTATGACCGTAAATGTGGTTAATGCTGACGACTTAGGGTTGTACTGTAAAATCTGTTGGTCTGTGAACGTAGTTAATGCAATCACCAAGATGTTATTTCTAGATATCATTTTAATATTTTTCAAATACAAGAAATATTATTTTCAGTACGGGCAATCTAACCATGTTTCAACAGAACAAGATGAAAATGCCCATAATGGAAAATTGTGTGTCCCAACGGTTCTGAGAAACTATGATCCTGGGACAAGTTACAATATTTCAACAAATTATGATCTCATTATCGCTGACAACAAAATTCATGTGACAATGTTTTTTCCTATGCACTGTTGATGAAAGAAAGATGAGTGAATGGAAGGGCCGAATGTAAGACGGGCCTGCGTGCCCAATTTGTTACCCTTTGAAAATAAAGTCTGTTCTGTTCTGACCTTCCATCTGGATATAGCTCTTGATGTTAATGATCATGACAAAGATATGGTAATAATGCATTAAGAGGTATTAGAGAAAAGATAAAAACAAGGCACACAGAGTGTACAATGATAATAATTGAAACAGTTTTAGCATTAAAAGATCATACAAGGCTGAGAAACAGTGGACACAATTCCTGTCTTCCTCAGCCTTTTATGTCCTTGTAAAACAATTTAAGGAAACTAAACAGAATGAACAACAATTTGGAGATCACATTAAATAACAGGCTAAAAAAAAAAAAAGTGAAATCTAATGTAGAAAATGTAAACTTTCAGAATGCCAGAATAAGAGGACAGAACTGACAGAATAAAGGAAGTAAATATAGAGAAAAAAAGACAAGAGACAACAGACTGCTAAAAAAAAAATGGAGGGTGGGGGCGGGGGTGAGGTGGGGGAGAGAGAGAGAGAGAGAGAGAGAGAGAGAGAGAGAGAGAGAGAGAGAGAGAGAGAGAGAGAGAGAGAGAGAGAGAGAGAGAGAGAGAGAGAGAGAGAGAGAGAGAGAGAGATAATACATTAAAAAGTTACCAGGCAGGCAAACAAAAACAAAAAGAAAAAAATCAGGAATTAAAGATAGAATAACCGCAAAAAATAAAGACAGATAAAATACACAATAAAATAACAATATACTTAGTTTCTTTACAAAGGATAGAGCATATTTCATTGACAGAAGAAAAAAAAAACATGGATAAGAAATAATGCGCTCGACAACAAGTCTAATACAAATGTAGGCAGACTCGCAAGTGAGCAACAGACTAAACAAAGGCAAATGGTGTTCTAACAAGATCTACTCACATCATCATACGGGCTGGGTGCAGTGCTGCCAATTATGTTTGTCTGAGAGTCTGGGCTCATGCCAGTCGGACTGCTGGTATTTAAGATCGGATTCAGCTGCAAGAAAGAAAAAAAGGGGTTTAAAGACCAGAAGATCAACTTCACTGCACATAATTTTATCCAATATGGCTCAGTCTCTTTTTGCAGGGCTGCCTGCTGAAAGACCACACAAAACGAACTCCGTAGCTCCAGCGACGAGCCACAGGAGTCTCTGAAAAAATTGCATTCATGAACCGAACTACGTGGTCCGGAACCAAACCGACAACCTTCAGAACACAGGGCAGGCGGCTTAACCACTTCACTAGAGAGACTCCCTTGCACAAGGAAATTCACAGATGAAACATGGTGTTCTGTGGCCACACTGGTCCCTCTCCTGCTGTGCCGGCGGAGTTAATATGATAACTATTTGGGGTAGAAAGAGAAAGTAGCAGCTGAAATAACTCTCTGTGATGGAGGTTAAAGTAATAACTGTCTAGGAAATGGAATAAAGTAATAATTGCCTAGGGAAAGAGGTCAAAGCAATTATTCCCCTAGGAAATGGTTTAAAGTAATAATTGTCTAGGAAATGGGTTAAAGCACTAATTGTCTAGGAAAGAGGTCAAAGCAATAATTCTCTAGGAAATAGGGTTAAAGTAATAATTGCAAAGGAAAGAAGAAGTAATTATTTGTTTGGGAAAAAGGTTTAAGTAATAACTGTATGGGAAATGGGTTAAAGTAATAATTGTCAGGGGAATGGGTTTAAGTAATAATTGTCTAGGAGAGACATTAAAGTAATAATTGTTTGAGAAATAGGTTAAAGTAATAATTGTCTGGGAAATGAATTAAAGTAATGATTTTCTAAGAATGACGCTAAAGTAACAATTTTCTGTGAAAAAGGTTAAAACAACAACTGTTTGTAACAGGGGTCAAAAGAAGCTATTGAAACAGTGGATTAAAAATGATAACTGCATGGGAGAACTTGAGGTGATGATGTTGGGACAGAGTGAGCTAATGGAACAATTATCTGCAACCAAATTATAAGCCAGCTGAACGAATGAACGAACAAACTATATTTTCAAAGGATTAAGGATCGGCTAGCAGGCACGTCTGACACCCTGCCCTTCTTCTCTCTATTCTCTCATACGCTATTTCATTTTATTTTTATTTTATTTCATGTATTTATTTATTATTTATTTCTGAGACTAAGCAAGAAAAGTTATGTAGCAACAGTCGATGGGTATAATGGGTGCAAAGTGCTAACCACAGATGCGTTGTCTGTCAGCCTGTATATACAGAACCTATGAATGTAGGTACAACCAGTCAACCCAAGACATTAAATCCCCAACCGCTCTGTTTGCAGTTCTTATTTTATTTTAGCAGCTAAGAAGTGAAGCCTGTGGAAAGGTATAGGAGAGTCCGGGTTTAGTGTGGTGATGCGATTCGATGGCATAGTGGCTAGATGCTCACCTGCTGACCCAATGGTCTTGGGTTCAATCCGCACTGGGGCAGATTGGAATTTTTAAAAATTTATTTGTATAATTGACCTGGGTTCCCAGGTCGACTCAGCCTAAAATAGGCACCAGAAAATGCTGTAGGAAATAAAGGCGGCAAGCACGATACTGACATCATCACCCACCGAGTTCCGATTGGTCTATTAAAACATGGATCTGGCACCATGTGCCCAATGCACTTTAAGGGGTCCTTTACTTTCACCAAGGTGATGCATGTCCTGCATTCTATCGAGGAATGCTACACCAGTTGGCAACTAGTGAATAACAGTCTGCCACAGAACCGTTCAGAAATTTCCCTTTGGAGTGACCAGCATCCATCACGGTGGTAAGGCTACAGGATCTCTTTTCCCGATGAACAGCTACAACTGTTGGTCACTAAAAAAAATTTTAAGCCAATGCCCCACTTTGGTGTATGTGAATAGTAAGGCGGTCATTTGTATACTGCCACAGAGAGACCATGTAGTTCCTCTTCACCAAGATGCCACCAGCAGGACACTCTTCATGCCCTTAGCAACAAGACACCTAACTTACATGACAATGGCAGTGTACCTTATTTCTATGACAAATGTCAGGTTTTTTTTTGGTTGCATGTCAGTAGTAACATGGCCATTTTACACTTCCACAAAGAGACCATGTAGTTCCTCTACATGTGATGCTACCAGCAAGATGCTCTTCAAGCCCCTAGCAGCATGACATTCTTCATGCCCCTAGCAACAAGACACCCTACTTACACAACAATGACAGTGTATCTTATTTCAATTACATATGTCAGGGTTTCACGTGAAGCCCTCTCATACTGAATCAATAAAAAGTGTAGTATGACACAAGCAAATGCTCACAGGGAAAATGTGGTGCTTAGACACAAGTTTGAGAAGCTGTGATTTAACGAGATGATGTCAATTCCATCACCAGCTTCCATGTCACTGCATCTATACTCACCGGCTAATGCACACACCTTGGGCACACTGATTTAATTAGCAATTCACTAATTGATATAATCTGCAACGTGCCGGCCTGGCTCCAGCTTATAATTATTTGGGTTAACAGCTATTTTTTTCCCAATTAGACATAAACACAATTAAGAAAAGTGAGGATACATTAAAAGTGCAAATAAGCAATTAGAAGTGAGTGTATATGTATATATAATCTAAGTCAACTTTCCTTCCTCAATCAATATTTTCATCATAAGTTGAAGGAAGAAGATATTGCCACGAAGGTGATGTATTAGAAGCAAGATAAACTAGATCACTGTATAATGAGGTTGGGTGTTGCGGGAGTAACTATGCAAGTGTCTGGAGTGCAATGATGACAGTATCAACTGAACTGCACTGTGGTAAGATCCCTTTCTCACATGCTTTATTTGCCAGACAACCTCCAGAAAATTCTGACAATTATCCAGAACTCATTTTGATGAGGAAGACAGGAACTTTTTCTACTAATAGGATTTGAAATCGTACCCTATGTTTTAGCAAGCAAAAAAAAACAACTAACCATCATGCTACTACAGTTCCTAAATGCCACAAGTTGTCTTGAACTGTGTCATCAATGGGAGTTGAGCTAAGAACCAACATCACTGCATTCAGGACATTCCCATTCTCCGTCCTCTCATTCAACAGCCAGCGTCCTCTCATTCAACAGCCAGTGAAAAGTCATACTACAAATCGTTCCCATTGCTATGTGATTGAAAGTACTCCTGGTCATCCCTCTCAGTTTTGAGATTCTACCAGAACCCCTTCTAATCCCCCGCATTATCATTATTTCCTTATACAGGTTCTCAATCTGTTCCCCCACCTTCTCCACCTGGTCACACAGGAGCTCAGCCAACTCTCCTTTGTCCATAGGTAATCTACCACCAAGAGGTGCATTCCCTGCCAGCCTATCATCCTGAACATCCCCCCCCCCCCACTCACGCATAGCCACGGCAAGACATCCATACAATTCTCACAATCTGTGACCTCTGAAGCGATGGTAGCCATCAAAGGGAAAACAGAAGAAACAGAAATTACATGCACGGGTTGTTAGTGTCTGTCCCATGGCAGACAGTGTATGAGTATGAAATATTAGACAGGCATATATACTAGGCTATGGTATTATGAGGTGGATAGATCAGCTGCCTGACTCACCATGGTACTTTCATGAGAAACACCTAGGTGGTACAAGACAAGACAGGCGTCATCAGCTGCAACCAAAGACCCAACAATCAGGACACCTGGCTTCGGTGTGACCTCATGTTGTTCAACACCAGTCAGACCCACTCAACAACCACAGCCTGTTAATCACGGGCCCATGCTGGGCAGAGACAGCAGACATCATCCAGGAGGTGGGACAGAGAGCAGCTACTGATGTATTAATTTAATGGATCACCCTTCTCTCACTGCACCTCTCTCTTCCCCCACCCCTATAATGGAAGCAGTGGTACTGAGTAGGCTACAACTGCAAGTTAATAGAGAAACAAATGGGCGGGCAAGTGGGGGTGGAGGTGGGGGGGGGGGGAAGTGGGGTTATCATGTTAGTTGATGGGCAAAACATGCCCCACAATCAGTGATGATGAATGGATGTGCACAAACAGGCAAAGCAAGGATTCAACTTACTCTCACCAGCACCGAAACTAATTTGGGATGAGAGGTAGGTAGGTAGGTAGATGTGCACACGTGCGTGCGTGCGTGTGTGTGTGTGTGTGTGTGTAAAGAGAATGAGTTTCTTTATATATGTATAAATGTACAGAGTAATTAAGAATGAGTTTTCTCTATAAATGTATAAACATGTGAAATAAATATGATGTGATGTTATGGAGCCATTTTCCCTGAAGGAAGGAAATATTGCCAGGACTGTGTGATGGTGTCATTCCTGATGATAGTCACCCAGTAAACTAGGCCCTGAGAACGCGGGAATGATAACCTGCACAACGCAGGAATGAATGAGACATGTCTTGCCGATATGAAAGTTGGATGCCTACATTAGAGGTTTATGTGGGAGTCTTAGTCATATCCAATGTTTGGAGTGAGGGCACACAACATGGCAAGATCTGGCTAGCTTGCACCTGTGTAATAATCCCTTCCCTTTCTCACTTTTCTCACCCTCCTCCCCCCATTTTCCGTGAGTATGGATATGTTTTTGGTCCATGTTTTCAACAGGGGATGGTAGCCTAATGGCTTACACTGGGGAATAGTTCCTGAAAGAGAATATCATCATCAGGATGGTCGAAGTCCTCAGTGAAGGATGGGGTAATTTGCCTTTCTACTATAGAAAGCATAAAATATCCACTGAACAGCATTGACCCCTCCGAACTCAGAGCCATCACAGCCTTATGGACTTAAGTACCGTAATGATACCCTCAATAATAGCCAACGGCTAACAACACTATTAACCTGATTTCCATGGATCACGATAGATCAGAACAGACATCCAGGATTTCTGAAGATTCTATACACACTCCCAGTTAGAGGGAATACCCAGAGACGTAGTTGATCACATGTGCTGACTCTGAGACATTGTAGTTGATCACTTGTAGTGAATCATAGACATTATAGTTAATCACTTGTGGTGAATTAGAACCCTCTAGTCAATCTCCTGTGATGGTTCAGAACATTTTAATTAATCAACTGTGATGACTAGTATAACTACTTATTTCTTTTTGTGAATTTTGTTGTGTTTAATTGGGATGTTTATTGAGTATCACTCTCCCCCATTATGTTTTCCCATTATAAAAATTATAATTCATAACAAAGAGTTGTTTAATTTTCTTGTGAACTTTTGTCTAACTTTGTGAGTTAAAAGTGATAATTCATCATTATTTAACACAATATCTGGAGAGCAGATTGTGACCGTAGACCCCGAGGTAGACCAAGAAGACGGTGGAGAGATAATACATGTACAGACCTACAAGCACTTGGAATCAACGACTGGCAAGAGAAGGTCCACCAGAGAGACGAATGGAGACGGATTGTATTTGCAGCAAAGAACCTCAATGGCTCGGAAAGCTGAAGAAGATTGTGGCAGGAAGACTACACGTTTTAAGTTTATCCATGGTGAGCTTTATCCTCGCTGAATGTGGTGACTTCCCTGACCTTCTATTTGAAGACCTTCCTTTAGACCTAGTAGAAACTTACCATATAACCTGTTTCAGCACTAGGGAGTCTTACAAGCCATTTCTGGTTTTCTATTAGTAGTCGGCCTCAACTAATTGGGATATCTATCTCCCATTTCTATATCTACATATCACACAGGTACACTCTCAAAGACTCCTGTTTACCCATCCCTTGAAGCCACCTTCACACTTACATACTGCTATACAAGACACACACACACCTTCACACCGTTGTTTCGTGCTCCGACCGCGTGTGCTAAGAAACATGACAACTAACGCTTGTGTCTAAATGCTATCCAACAATATTTTATCAAACGACAGGAAGCGTGCTTTCATCAAAACTCTGTGGACCACGCACGCGCTAAATGAATCAGTCGGTATCTAGACATCAGCATGCATCGGCAGGGATCTCCCCCTTCCACACACTTTCAGACCCCCATTACAATGCAGGTGGCAACTGTCTCGGGGAAGGATGATGAACAAAACAAGGAGAGCGGGCAATCAACGGCTTGTGGTAAGCAGCACTTAAAGAATCATAGGAATTACTCTCAAGCTGCCGCTTTCTGTCTGACGGCGTCTAAACAGTACTGGATTGAAAGGGGAGGGCGTTGTTCTATAGGAGAGTACAGAAAGGGGGAAGGGTAGTAGCATAACAGAGGCAGCACTCAAAACATTACACTCAAAAGCAAAAGTACGAGCGTGAGAGAGAGAGAGAGAGAGAGAGAGAGAGAGAGAGAGAGAGAGAGAGAGAGAGAGAGAGAGAGAGAGAGAGACAGACAGACAGCAGACAGACAGACAGAGAGCGAGAGATGGTGGACGGGAAATAAACCTTGTTCTAAAACAATGCTCGCTCCGTGGCGAAGGCGTTACGGACGCGGTTCGTGATTACGCACACCCGCGTTCGAAACATCTGCGCGCGATTTGGCAGCATGCCGCGTTGCATTGGTTTTTAACGAAATGGTATGGGTGCCGGTCGTTCAGAAAGCAATGGCAAACTACTGAACGTAAACTTGCCAAGAGATCGCAACAGCAGACAATGCTGGTATTGACTACAACGTCCTGTAAAAGGATATGCAACTAACTCTAAAACAATACGAACTGGTTGGTAGCGTTAGGTAAATGGCGTGGGTAGCGTTAGATGGATAGCGTGGGTTGCGTTAGGTAGACGAAAAGTTGTAATGCGTTGATGTTTCCATTTATGAGAGTGAAAGGTTCTGGAACATCATCAATGAACTCTGGAAGGTCGGAGGTCAGTGCTGGGAGCGGACGTTACCGATGCTCATGATGGGATAACTTGTACTGGTGGTGGCGTTCTAGGTACAACTTATAAATACCCGTTATTTCCACTGCCGGTGCAATACGCTTGTCGACACCGTGGCTTCCTGGGTACAACTTGTAAATACCCGTTGTTTCCACTGTCAGCAGCAATATGCATGTCGACACCGTGGAGTCCTGGGTACAACTTGTAAATACCCGTGGCGTCCTGGGTACAACTTGTAAATACCCGTGGCGTCCTGGGTACAACTTGTAAATACCCGTTGTTTCCACTTCCAGCAGCAATAAGCTTGTCGACATCGTGGAGTCCTGGGTACAACTTGTAAATACCCGTTGTTTCCACTGCAAGCGGCAATACGCTTGTCGACACCGTGGAGTCCTGGGTACAACTTGTAAATAAACGTTGTTTCTACTGCCAACAGCAATATGCTTGTCGACACCGTGGCTTCCTGGGTACAACTTGTAAATATCCGTTGTTTCTACTGCCAGCAGCAATATGCTTGTTGTAGACACCGTGGCGTCCTGGGTACAACTTGTAAATACCTATTGTTTGGTCTCTACAATTCAGCCCAGGCTTTGTGCGATGGAGAGTTATAACTCGTCTATCAAGACGGCAAGATGCCAGTCAATTCTGGAATTTACACACTAGGGATCATCGCCGACGATAGCGAGTTCGTGCACGGTGTGGGATTTGCCAACGTGATATGTGAGAGGAGACTTTCGGGTATAGCCTGTACAGAGCAAACCAGTCGGGTAGGGTAATATTGCTCATCACCGTATACAAGTCAAGCACGGATCCCTAAGGCCAGCCCCTTCACTATATCTGCATCTCCATCTGGTACCAATCCTTTACAGAACGTATCTCTCATCGCCATCTGTGGGAAACATGTCTTGCTTTGGGCATTGTCATGTTCAAGGTGTCGTCATGCCCTGTGTCCACCATCGTCCTAGTCGACTCCTGCCTATTCTTTCAGAAACCATGCCTGTTCTAAGCCTAAGTGAAGTTGAACAAGGTCAATGTCTTTTATTGTAATTAAATGAAAAAAGACTCATATAACAAGGCAGGCGACAACAGGAGAGATGTGGCCACCAGCCGACAAACTAACCCGTAAACGAAACCCGCCTTCCAAAGGACTGACTGACTGACTGACTGACTGACAGTCGCATTACAACCCATGGCCAGTCAGAAAGTACGCTACAGCAAGTATGTGATAGATTCTGCAGTCGTGGTGGCAGAGTCCGGTAGTGTGCTTGCTGACCAACATGGCGGTCTGGGGTCGTCTTATTCAGACACCTTCAGACGCCAATGTGAATAAATTCAAAGAAAGCAGCCGGTTCACTCCCCAGAGGCACCGGTTCACCCCCCAGAGGCAGTGTGTATTGTTTCTAAATGAAGAATGTCAGTGTGTATTGTTTTTAAATAAAGAATGTCGGCTGGTTATTTTAGTGTCGTGAACTGAGTAATGAATTATTCTTATTTACACTTGTAATGCTTTCATTAGAGACATTCACGTGGAGGTTGGAGAACGATAGAGCAGGAGACGAATTGGTATTATTTCCCTCAAAATTAGGAAGAACAGGCAAAGAGGAAGGACTCATATCACCCAGTACACGTGAAGGTATAACAATTCTCGCCACTGCGGCAGTATTTGCCGTGGGACTAGCCGTACAGATCCTACAACATGTACATACAACGTGCATTGTCTGTACAATCTTCATTCCACTGACAAACAGACGTCCAGTAAACCACAATAACCTATGCGGTCCATGGACATGTAATAGCCAATGCTGGGAATGCAAACACACAAGGAACCAGTAAATAGCTAATATAATAAACACCTATGTATATACACAAGTTATAACTTATTCCTGTTAAATTACGAGGGTAAGTTAATAAATAAGTCACAGATGGCTGATGAAAACTAACTAAATATGATAACAACTTGAAACTAGTTTATTTTTTATAAATACATTGTCCCTTTATTTCTCAACATAATTTCCACCAACATTGACGCACTTATCCCATCGTTTTATCAGTCCTCCCAAACCGGCTGCATAGAACTGCGTGCTCTGTTTTCTAAACCACGTTTTCACTTCACATTCAACTTCGGCGTCATTCGAGAAATGTCTCCCGCCAAGGTGGGTTGTCAGTGTTTATGCTGACAAATGTTTGTCCGATAAAGCGGTGCATAGCAGGGTAGAACAAGTTACGCGGGTGAGTCAATATGTAAGTCACACAGTTCTGTGGGATAGCCGGTAAATGAAAACAAAGCACACAGTTCTATGCGGCCGGTTTGGGAGGACTGATAAAACGATGGGATAAGTGCATCAATGTTGGTGGAAATTATGTTGAGAAATAAAGGGACAATGTATGTATAAAAAGAAACTGGTTTCAAGCTGTTATCATGTGTAGATATTTTTTCTACAGCCATTTGTGACTTAACTTACCCTCGTACAATGAATGCTATGAACAATTGGAAATAAGGATATGATATGCAATAATGAAAAAAAGGCTACCATAAAACAAGTAATAAACAAGAAACATAGAATGAAGAAGAATATAATACCGATTTAATACAACAAAAACATACAATTATGAGCATGAAAATACAGTAATGACTGGTCGCGATCTAATATTACATGAACATATTACTTAACAGCATGCATTAGAGAATACAAAGTAAAACAGACGATGTTTCAGAACAGTTTGGTTTATTAAATAATTGAAACACGCAGAAACACTTTTTGTTAGAAAATACTGTTGGAAAAATCCATAGATGCTTTTAAAAAAAGTATGGATCTTTACTTCAAAGATCACACAAAGACATTCGATAGTTATCTATGACAAATAATGAAGTACCTTAATGAAACAGGTATCGATGATATGGGTCGTCGATCAATAACAAACTTACATGGGCCGACGGTCAATAACAAACTTACAATGGAAAGAACAACAAAAACAACATTGGGACACAACAATTCTTATAGATATACAGTCAGGGGTGAGACAAGTGTGTGTACATTGTCCCCATGGCTGAAAAGGAGACTTCCTTGCACCGGGTATTATCCCATTTGGCGTGGTCTCTTTCCACAAGGCGTCTTGCCGAAAGCGTTGCACAAATTCCATAGCTCCAGCGTTGACCCCTAGGAGTCTCTGATAAAATTTCCCCCGTGAACCGAAAGACATAGGCAGGAATGGAACCCACCACCTTGGGAGTGCGAGGTAGGCGGAATAATCACTTGGCCACGGAGACTGCCCTGGAAAACTGAGCCTGAACCCTGAAGTCAGATACATCGGTGTTGGGGGTCGTTGAGCCTTCACCAGGGTGTACATCTATCGGAGTTAGGTTGGTCTACAGCCCATCCTCCCAACTCAGAACCCAAGTAACGTCTCCACAAGGGCTGTGTTGGAGAGCCCTTCTCCCCCTCTCCAAGCGTCTAAGCCAGTGGGGTACACAAGACGACAAGTTCTGGAACTTTGCATCTAAGGAGAGGCATCTGACGACGTAACCAGATGACGATTCAGCACAGAACATCCTGATATATTTCACAACTGAGCAGCACGGTAATCAACAGCCAACAATCAGCAGTTCAATTAGCATGTAAGTGATTGTGGTGTACAAATGGCGACGACGTGATGCGTTTATTCTTCGGAGACGCTGTTTAGTGTTATATGCTGTTTAGTTTTTACGCTGTTTAGTTTTTACGCTGTTTAGTGTTTTCCTGTGGATTATGTGGTGTCATTTCGTATTCGTCTATTGGAAGTGTTCAAAAGAAGCCACGGAAGGCAGGTGGTGGATGACACTTTGAGGACAGCCGACAGATATTTGTTGGTTATGGTCTCAAGTTTCGCGACGGCAGGCAGAGGATCTCTTTCGAGAGACAATGGTTGCGGTCATCTGGTCAGTATGGTCACTGCCATAGAGGAAAGCAACGGCAAACTACCTCTTTAAAAGTGCCTAGTACATTATGATTCACCTAAAGACTGATCATCGCAAGACAAGGACAGAGACATTAAAATTAGCAACATGGAATGTTAGGACGTTAAACGACGACGACAAATTAGAGAACATAAAACAAGAACTGGAAAGAGAAAAAAAATTAATATTTTAGGGATGTGCGAAACGAGATGGATCATCAAGATAGATGAAGATTTTAAGATTATTTATTCTGGAGGTGAAGATCGACAAAGGGGAGTGGCAATTATTTTGGACCGGAAAACATCAAAATCTGTTCAAGGATATTGGGCCGTGTCGGACAGAGTTCTACTAGTTAAATTAAGTGGCAGACCTTTTAACATAAATGTTATTCAAGTATATGCCCCAACAGGAGAATCCAGTGAAGATAGTGTAGAGGAATTTTATAATGACATAGAGTCTGCCTTAAAGAAATGTAAAAATTCAGAAATAAACATCATATTAGTGGACTTCAATGCAAAAGTAGGAAATCAAGGTGATAGATACACAGTAGGAAACTATGCTTTAGGAGAGAGAAATGAAAGAGGATACAGACTCGTAGAGTAGGAAACAGAACAGGAAATGATTGTAGGAAACACCTGGTTTAAGCAACACCCTAGAAGATTATGGACATGGAGGAGTCCTGATAACTCGATTAGAAACCAGATAGACTATATTCTGATTAGCAGACGATTTAGAAACGCGTTAACAATAGCAAAAACAGTTCCCAGTGCTGATTGTTATAGTGACCACAGATTACTTACAGGAACATTGAGGATAAAGTTGAAGAAAGTCAAGTATATAACAGGAAACACTAAATATGATTTGTGTACATTGAGTAATGACAAGGAATTACAAAACAAATTCAACATAGAAGTACAGAACAGATTTGATATATTGTCTGACCTAGAGATCCTATTCCAAGACGTGGATGATCAATGGGAAATGTTGAAGAATTCAATCAGTTTGGCTGCAGAATCAACTATTCCAAAATTAACTAGGGTCGTAAGAAATGGATGACTGAAGAAATTTTACACCTAATGGAAACAAGAAGACTCAACAAAAATAATTCTGCCAAATATGAAGAAATCCACAGACAAGTCAGAATATTATGTAAGGAGGCAAAAGAAGCATGGCTTGAAGAAAAGTGCTGAGAAATTGAAAAGCAACACAACAGTCCAAATACCAAATTAGTGCACAAAAGAATTCAGGAACTTACTAATAAAAGAACAAGTACATCAACAGGCTGTCTAAAAACTAAAGATGGCAAAATCATAATAGAAAAAGATCAGATTATACATGTATGGACAGATTATGTGAAAAACCTTTATGAGGATAACAGAGAGGAACAGTATGATATTAGATTTAATAATGAAGGACCACCAATTTTGAAGATGGAGGTTCGAAATATTCTTAAGCATATGAAAGCTGGCAAGGCCCCCGGTGCAGATAACATCACAACAGAAATGATTAAAGCTTTAGAAGAATATGGACTAGATCAAGTCACCAGACTGCTGAACACATTATATGATACTGGAGATATACCTCCAGAATTATGTAACTCTGTATTTATTGCAATCCCAAAGAAATCAGGAGCCTTGGAATGTGATCAACATAGAACAATTAGTATAATGAGTCACATCACAAAGATTTTGCTACGAATTATCATGCAAAGAGTGAGGAAGAAATTACAACCTGAAATAGGGGAAGAACAATGTGGGTTTGTAGAAGGAAAGGGTACAGTAAATGCTGTGTATATGCTGCGAACAGTTATTGAACGTGCTATAGAAGTAAACAAGGATATACATCTTTGCTTTATTGACTACACAAAGCTTTTGATAGAGTTAGACATGTCAACATGGTGGATATGCTTGCAGATCTACAAATTGATGGGAAAGACATTAGACTTATAAAAAACATATATTGGAAACAACAAGCTGCCATAAGGATTGATAATGAAGTGGGACAATATCAGCCTATTAAGAGAGGTGTTAAGCAGGGATGTGTAATGTCTCCAGATCTTTTTTCCCCGTACAGTGAAAATATTTTCAGAAATGTAGAAGATATAAACGGAATCAGCACTGGAGGACGAAACATCAATAACATTAAATATGCAGATGATACAGTATTGATTGCAGACAATGCACAGGATCTGCAACAATTAGTAGATGCGGTTATTGTACACCGTGAACAGTTGGGGTTATAATTAAATTGTAAAAGGACACAGGTTATGGTCGTCACTAGGAAGAATGAAATACCACAATGTAATATACAAGTAAATGGGAATATTCTTCAACAAGTGAATCGATACAGTTATCTCGGAACAGTCATAACATCTGATGGGAGATGCCTTGAAGAGATTAGAACAAGGATCATCATGGCGAAAGCAGCCTTTAGCAAGATGAAAAACATTCTGACCAATAAAAATATGTCAATTGAAACGAGAAAAAGAGTGTTGAGGGGATACATAGAGCCTGTTCTTTTGTATGGATGTGAAACTTGGACAATGTGCAGTCAAGCTGAAAAAAACATCTGATGGCTGCAGAAATGTGGTTTCTGAGGAAAATGCAAAGAACACCATGGACAGACAGAAAAACCAATGACCAAGTACTACAGGAGACAAATGAAAATCGTAAACTTGATTAGAGAAATTAGACGTAGACAGTCAAAATTTTTTGGACATGTTATGAGAAGAAATGGATTGGAGAACTTAGTGACAACTGGCAAGATCGAGGGGAACAGACCACGAGGAAGACCGAGAGGAAAATACCTGGATGGCTTGGCCACATGGCATGGACGAGACAGGAACACTGAGCTGATCTACGACTCCGGTGATCGAGTGAAATGGCGAGTCATGACCGCCCACGCTTTCCGGCATGGCACATGATTGATTGATTGATTATTCTTGTAAGCCGGCGACCGTTAACCAGCGAGTCACTGCGGCTATCGTGTCTAGGTTCACAGCAACGATCCTGCTGAAAAATGTGACATCGAGTCCTGCCTCTGCCTGACCAGGCCTTTAGACACGTGGATTATCCTATCTATAGCATTCCAGTGGCTGCGGTCTAGTGTGTGGTCCGGGGTCTGCTTCTATTCTGTTCTTATAACTACCAGCGCCATCTCACAGACTATGTTCACGCACGACTCCATCCATCAACATACAAGCACAGACAGACAGACAGACAGACGGACGGACGGATGGAGTGACGGACGGACGGACAGCAGTCAGACAGAAAGTGGTTCGTGAGTGCCTGCCTGTATACATCCCATCAGGAGAATCGTCTCAAAGAAACGAAAACGCCAAGCATCTATACATGAAGCACAACCATTTCCCCCTCTTTAAAACTAGCATGAAACAGGTGAATGAGTGTCAGAAACTACCCAACAACTTACAACTGACCCTAAAGGTGGTGACTGAGTGTCAGAAACTAACTTAAAAATCAACAAATAACTCACCTTACAGATGGTGACTGAGTGTCAGAAACTAACTACCAAACGACAAACAACTCACCTTACAGGTGGTGACTGAGTGTCAGAAACTAACTACCCAACAACAAACAACTCACCCTATACGTGGTGACTGAGTTTCAGAAACTAACTACCCAACAACAAACAACTCACCCTGTAGGTTGTGAACCACTGTCAAAAAATAACTACCCAACAACAAACAACTCACCCTATAGGTGGTGAACCACTGTCAGAAACTAACTACCCAACAACAAACAACTCACCCTATAGGTGGTGACTGAATGTCAGAAACTACCCAACAACAAACAACTCACCCTATAGGTGGTGAACCACTGTCAGAAACTAAATACCCAACAACAAACAACTCACCCTATAGGTGGTGAACCACTGTCAGAAACTAAATACCCAACAACAAACAACTCACCCTATAGGTGGTGAACCACTGTCAGAAACTAAATACCCAACAACAAACAACTCACCCTATAGGTGGTGAACCACTGTCAGAAACTAAATATCCAACAACAAACAACTCACCCTATAGGTGGTGAAGCCTAACCGCTCCATTTTAATCATGGTGCCAGAGAGTCGGAGAACTCGCAATGATGTAATCCACGCAAGGAAACACCCGGAGCCTTTGCTGTGTGTATATTTACCTCTTTAATGCTAAAACATAACCATGTGTAGTTGCTAAATTATCTGATATATCTGTCAGAAAATAACGTGCCAGGAAATGGTGCCAGCTCGGAAGTGGCCAGCGAGAGTGTCTGCAGAACTCGGCCGAGGCATCAGGCAGGCGGGTATGAAATGATATATGGGTTGGTTCGGAGATCGAATGTTAACAACAGGTTTGATCGTGTCCGCCAGGTTGCCACAGCAAGCCACGACTTGGCGACAAGTGCCGTGCGCTCACACATACACATACTTGTCATTCCCTGCCGCGTATAAACACGCATACGCTGTACATCGGCCGATTAAGCCAATCGCCATTGAACCAGGTCAAATGCTGCGAGCAGGAGAGAAGGAGGGAGGGAGAGAGATTCCAGCGACACTGGCTGCCTGTCATCCCCACCCCTACATAACAGCCAGGCCCAACAGTCCCAGAACAGGCCAGCTAGATTTACCTGTCGATCGCGCCCGATCGAATATCGATTAGTTCTTGTGGCCCCAACTGTTTGTGTTAACTGCACCTAGCCCTGGCCAAACAACCATAATGATCTGCTTTTCCTCTCTAGGCATTCTGTTCGTATCTCATACAGAAGGGGATGATTAAAGCACTACTGTACATTGAGATACGAAGGAGCTTTGTTGCCACGTGTACAACTCGGTGCGTTAAGTATACCGTTGTATTTCAATTTCTTCTATTTGGTCCTCTTCCTCCTCCCTTTCTTCTTCTACATTTTTTCCCCGCATATCCTTTACAGGACATCTCTGTTAACATCAGCATCTTTCAGCTGATTGTTGATTTCTTGGCAAGATTACGCTCAGTAGTTTGCCAGTGATTTCTGAGCGACCGGCTCACATACCCCTAAGTTACCGACGCGGAGAGAACCGTGACAGATTCTCGCGCAACGTCACGTTACCAACGAGAGTATACGAGATTACGGAGAAAGTCGTGTAACCTCTAGACCAGGGAGCCGACCTTCTACATTTACATTCTTCAATAGTACCATCCTACCCTACCATGAATATATGTTCGCTCCATGAACAATGGATTTGTATATGTACATGTGCCCCCCCCCCTCCCCCTCTCTCTCTCGCTCGCTCTCGCTCTCTCTCTCGCTCTCTCTCTCTCTCTCTCTCTCGTTATGCCTCAACTGTTTGATTTATTATTCCGTGACGGACGGAGGGAGGGAGGGAGGGAGGGAGGGAGGGAGGGAGGGAGGGAGGAACAGACAGACAGACAGACAGACATAACCAGTCACGCACGCACGCACCCACACACATACACGCATACACATACACACGCACGCATACATACACGCGCACCCATACACACACACGCACACACACACACACACGGGCGCACATATCAGGGACACGACGTCTCTACCACTTGATCCCCTATCCCATGACATGGAACCAGCAACCAATAATACCGTCAACTACACTCCTGACACCAATACACGCAGGCCTGCTCTACGAGAGAAGCCAATCTACAATCTATCAAACATACCGAACCAATCGCTCCCACCTGGGAAAAACGTGTCTCCTCAACCGACGCCAACCATTAAGTCAACCCCCCCCCCCCCTCTTCCAGCCCCAAACAACGACCCAGTTCCAGAACGTTCAAGCCCTAACTAGAGAGTTCAATCACAACATAACGGTTCTCATGTGGAGGTGAAACAATCGATAACGGCCCGTTGAAGACCCTAGCGACACAGTTCAGCCATTCTTACCTGACATACAGGACGGGGGGAGGGAGGAGCAGACGGAGTCACCAGGCCGAGAGAAGTAGAGCCGAGACTGCAACATAATAGACTCAATTCTCATGTGAGAAAACCGTTATTCAAACTGCAATACATTGCCCACTTGACGCAGGCAGGGAATCATACATGTGTCACAGCGGGCCTTGACTGCGCGATATACATAAAGTGTGTCTTGTTTTCATGTAGCGTGGTAGCGTCTCCCAACTGGTAGTCTAGCTGTTCAATTATCGTTCTCGCTAGTAACGAAAGCATATTTCGGCAGTAGTTTAAAAAAAAATTAAAAGATTATTTATGTAAAACCTTTTACACAGCTTCGGGCGATTTGGCAGCAGACCGCATTGTGTTGGTTTTCATACAACCGTATGCGTTTCGGTTGTTCAGAAAACAATGGCAAATTACTGAACGTAAACTTGTCAAGAAATCAAAAACAATCAAAAAATGCTGGAGTGGCTGCAGCGTTATATAAAGAAGATGTAACTAACTTTTTTTTGTTAAACCCAGGAGGCTGTTGAGATAAAACAGGCGAAGAACGTCCGGCCCGCGGGCCATGTGAGACCTTCGAAATCATTTCTTACGGCTCTACCAAGGCAAGGGCAGGCAGGACTCGAAATTAAATACATTAAGGAGTTTCATAAACAATCTTTGTGGTGAAGAGATTACGGACGCAGTTCGTAATCCCGCAATACCGCGTTAGAAACACAGATGCGGGCGATTTGGCAGAAGACCGCCTTGCGTTGGCTTTCATACTATGGTATCAGTGCCAGCCGTTCAGAAAGCAATGACAAGCTACTGTACGTAAACTTGCCAAGAAATCAAAAACAGTCCAAAAATGCTGGGTTGACTGCGACGTCATATAAAGAAGATGCAACTAACTTTTTTTTTTAAACCCAGGAGGCTGTTGGAATAAAACAGGTCGGGAACGTCCGGCCATCGGGCAATATAAGGCCTTCGAAATCATTTGTTCCGATCCCGCTTAAACAACTGCAGGAGGGACTCAAAATGCAATAAATCTAGGAGCGTTATAAGCAATCATCAATAAATCTAGCAGAAACATCAATACCAGCTAACATCACATTCCTCTCCAACGTGAAGCAGTACGAACCATCACATTAAGGGTGTGCTACTGAAATGTATGACCAAATATAGCAGGAACGTTTTGAAGCTGATAATTGTGCATGTCTCGCGTTGATGTTATAAATATCCAGATGACCATAGGCAGATAAAAAGGGGTTCACGGCCTCTGGTGTAAAAGAACTTAATTTTGTGACGTTTAAAGTAATTATCACCATCACGTGTCTTGCCGTGTGGTATGGGCAGCCATGCTTCTCCACATCCCTCGATCTCTCTCTCTCTCTCTCTCTCTCTCCCTCTCTCTCTCTCTCTCTCTCTCTCTCTCTCTCTCTCTCTCTCTCTCTCTTCATTGACCTTTCCAGCCATCACAACATGCTCGTTTTTCTTCTCACAGCGTGGCCAAAAATTACTACTGCCTCTTTCTCATATTTGCGATAACTTTTCTTTGTGTCTGAGCCTCGTTCCAACATTTAGACTATTCATTTTGGATGTTTGTGGAATTCTCTGCTTCCTTCTGCAAAGCCGCATTTATGAAAGCCTTGGTGGCTTGTTCTATTTGTTCACTAATGGTCCCGAATTCACTAGGAAATAAAGAGTAATAACTCAGAGAAGTGGATGAAGAACAAACTCGTAAGCATGTTGTGACTGTAACTGATTCACAAAGCATGCTGGCAAAGGTGAAGACTGGCATGCTGTGTGCTGAATGGTATGCATCGATTCAGAGGTCGCGGGTTGTGAGTATTTGCTGGATATTTTCTCGAGGACACTCTGGTGTGGTTGGAAATTAACAGCCACACAGGCTGGGTGAGCTGATACAGGATAAGGCAGATGTGGTGAAGGTCCTCTGGGAGAATGTGAATAATGCAGAATAACAGATGGACTATCATGGTCCAGAGCAGTGGTTCTCAATCTTTTCTCGCCCATGCACCCCTTCATCATATGTTTCATATGTTCAGAATGTCCCCCCCCCCCTCCCCCTTCGTATTTCATCCCTATAAATCCCTCCGCCCGCCCCTACAGAGTATACGTAAAAATGGAAGCTACATTTAATAACACATACTAGAACAAATCTACACGTCTGCATAAAACGTGATTTGTGGGTCTACTTATGTTATAAAACGAATTTCAGAAGGGCAAGAAGTACAAAACCGTAAAGTATGGAGGGAAAAACAATATCAAGTAATTGGTTCTTGTATTAACGCGATCTTGAAATAATCTTAATCCCCCTCCCCCGGAAACCATAAATTCCCCACCGGTTGAGAACCAATGGTCTAGGGAGAATGCAGTAGCATGGGGTGGCCAGAGGATCTGGTCGACAGTCGTCACTCAGAGGTAAAGCAAGAGGGGCATATAATCAGATGGCAACGGGCACCATTAGTATTGAAACTCTTCGCTGGCTGTTGAAGGAGAGAACTGACGGCCTAATGTAATGCCCCGAGTGCGGTCATGTCGGTTCTTTACTCAACTCAACTCAGAGAAGTGAACAATGGGCGAAGAGACCTAGACACTGTTATCTGAGTGGATAGAAATGGCGATTCTTCACAAACCAAAACAAGCTAAGTCAAACGAAAACATGGCCACTAAAAACTTCAGTAGACATAATAGATATGCATTCAATAGGTATTGATTAGCACTCCCAGAAGTAGAGGGAAGAAGTAGTGATAAGAATGCACAACATACAAACCGAAAGCTATATAATGCGAAAATACGAGAATTCAAATCCACCCGCTCTAAGATGTATCTGTCATGCTCTGTAAATGACCTCCCTAGAAACTTCAATGTATAAGAGAAGGATCAACAACCTTTTTGTTGAGCACAAACAGCATCCAGTTTTACTGTTGTAAAAAGGATCGAGACAAGTGGACAACAAATGTCTATCAACAGATACTCTAGTACGGTTAGAAACAAGGACAATACCGAAGCCAACTAATCACCAATGGAAAGCACCAGGCAGTTAAACAAGTGCGCCGTCCTTTCTGGGCTGGTAGGTTACTCCGTGCCGATCGATACATATGTACGGGATCTGTCGTGAAAATCCAACAATGACAAGGACATTAATTTCCAGCAGGCAATGACAACAACATGTCCTAGTTGATATAGCACTGGGTTCAACGGCACACGGGATAACTGGATTCGGCAGTTCTCCAGAGCACCAAGATAAGGCTGTGTGGACTTGTCAAAACTTGCCCACACCGGCGATATAGGTAACACGTTATGTATGGGTTGACTTGTCTCAGATCCGGGGGCCGCCGAGGCGTAGGTTCGTTTTCGGACTTAGACATTCGGTTCTCATGTGCAGTTTTTCTTGTGGAGACCACTGGGAGTCGTCGCTGGAGCTACGGAGTTGGAGCTCTGTGCGACGCTTTCTACATGCGATTATCTGCTGTGAGAGAGAACGAGTTAGCTGGGATACAATCCGAGTATGATCCTCTTGCGTTTAACCCCTTGTATGACAGAGATGTTCTCAAAACATTGCCGATCACACACTACGACATTCTGAGATACAGCCAGGCATATTATCAGTTTAGTTTAGTTTAGTTTAGTCGATGGATCAACATCACGGCACACGGGTGTAACCCATAAGTGCTCCGTTCTCCTCCTAACTCAAACCTGAGTTTGGAGAAACTCAGCTCAGTGCACGAACTCCGTAGCACCGGCGAGGATCCTGATGATATTATCAGACAGACACCGGGTTAGTCAGAACAAGGTGAATACCATTTAGAGACAGACACACGTAGCATTGATAATCTAATCCCATTAATGGCACAGTTGGGGGTTGGGGGATGAGCTCTCGTCGCTGTTCAAATGTTCTTAAGTCACAAGGATTAACTGTCTCGGATACATGAAGCCCAGCACCTGACCTATCTGTGGCAGAAATGCTGAAATCAAGGAGACTACCGTGTAGCATTTACTCACCACGACATTTAATCTCCGTCTCCTTCTGACCGCTTCCTGCTCCCGTCTCTGCCTGCATGTCGACTCCTGCCCCCTCCCTCTCCCTCACTTCTGTCTAACACGTGACGAACAGCTCCCCTAGCCGAGGCTACTCTACCTATATGGGGCGGTATAAATTAGTCCCGTAGCGAGAACCTGCCGTGGCTAGGTGAAGAGTTAAGACCATCACGATTTGTAGGCCGGGCTGGCGTTCTCTCTCGTAGCAAACGACGAGAGCTGGTATAGAACCCTTGTAGCATAACTTCCCTAACCTAATCAACGATTGGCTATAAATCCCCCCTCCACCAGACGTCCCGAGTTAACATTGGAACTGGCGTAGCTGCTATACTTTTGATGGACACACCAGGAAGTCTCTGTGTTCAAGTGGTTACGCCGACCGCCTCAAACTCCGAAGGTTATATGATCTATTACGGCCTACGCCGTTCGGTTCACCATATGGGATAAAAAGCCGGTTAAATGAAGTCGATCCTCTTGTCTTATAACCCCTTATGATCAACAGGCTAGCCAGGAAACACCCAGAAACGCAACAGCTCTATGGCCCAGGTTGGCTAAGATCAAAGTGTAGTATCTCTTCTTACTTGATCTTGCCAGGGCCACCAGTAGAGCCGGTTAACCGAATGACACACAGGGACGTGGGGATCTGATGGGGCGGGATCCGCCAGCCAGTATTTAAAAAAAAAAAAAAGGTCTAAGCAGAGGGGAACTATTCCATGGGCAGGAAACACAGAAAAACACAGGTAACTTTACCGTTACGCCCTCCAGGTAAAAAGACACCATGGCGGCACTGGAATGCACTTCTCCCGGAGGTTTAAGCGAGCACTGGATCGCTGTCATTGCCAAGTTACTTCCCAAGACGAACGGAACTTTCTGCAGGTTACAATGCTGGACATCAAAGTTCCCAAGATACACAGGTCTGATTCTTCATGGTAAGTTATGTACAGCAGCGCCACACGGCACAATTCAGTAAGAGACTTCGCTAAATACGGTACTGTAATAATCACTGTCGCTCACACTAATAGTGTATCTTTGCCATTCCCACCGACAAGTACAACGCCCTGCACTCACTAACTTGTTAAACGCGCTGTACTAGTAGTAGTTTACTAGTATCACTGATAATTACAATACACTGCACTGTTGTTATTGTCTGCAAGAGCATTGTATTCCTGCCACTCCCGTGCATAATAACAATACCTTGTCACTGGGGGATACAATTCTGAACAAGAGATTTTCACTGTTCTCGCTGTCATCAAGTCGAAGCTATGTGTGTCATTGCCCGCCTAAAGAGCGTTGTATATACGACAGTGCCCACATAAAAGCATTGTGTTATTTGTATTGTCGTCACTCCACCATACTGTTGCAGTTATAGTTTATAAGACATGTTTGTACTGCTGCACACAGGAACACTATTCTACAGACAATATCCAGAACACCACTGTTCCACTGTCACTGCGTCTATAATAGCATTAAACAATTCTCATTGCCCTATAAAATAACACTAATATTGTCACTGCCATCTAAAATAGCACTGTAATATTGTCACTGTGTCTAAATTAACACTGTCATATTGTCAATGCCGTCTGAAACAACACTGTAATATTGTCAATGCCGTGTGAAAGAGCACTGTAATATTGTCAATGCCGTCTGAAATAACACTAATACTGTCAATGCCGTCTGAAATAACACTATAATATTGTCACTGCCGTCTGAATTCTGTAATATTGTCACTGTCGTCTGAAATAACACTGTAATATTGTCACTGTCGTCTAAATTAACACTGTAATATTGTCACTGTCGTCTAAATTAACACTGCAATATTGTCACTGTCGTCTAAATTAACACTGTAATATTGTCACTGCCGTCTAAAATAACACTGCAATATTGTCAATGCCGTCTAAATTAACACTGTAATATTGTCAATGCAGTCTGAAATAACACTAATACTGTCACTGTATAAAATATCACTGTAATATTATCAATGTCTAAAATAACACTAATATTGTCACTGCTGTCTAAAATAACACAGTAATGTTGTCCAAAAGAACATGTAATTGGCCCACAAAATGCTAAGGGCTTCACACATATTAGTTTATATTACCACGAGGGATATGTCTTCCTGCGTATAAGTACATGCTGTTACATCAATTAGCTTTTCTGTGCGCTTTTAAAAATAAAAGTTAGTTGCATATCCTTTATAGACGCCGCAATCAACCACAGTATGTTTGGCTGTTTGTGATTTGCGAGGCCAATTTACGTTCAGTAGTTTGCCATTGCTTTCTGAACGACCAGCGCTCAAACCATTGTTAACACTCAACAAGGGTGGCCTGTTTCTAAATCGCCTGCAGCTGATTTCGTGCGCGCTATGCGGGATTACGAATCGCGTTCACCATCCTTTCGCCAGAGCGCCTGCTTGTCATGAGCATTAATCATTATTGATGACTTGACCTCTGGGGCTACCAACACTTCTCTGGTTAAGAGATGACGATGAACAACATTCTGTTAGCAAACCCTATCTATCCCGAATCAGTTCTGTGAAAACATCGCTGAATGTATATATACTAGAGAAACGTGAACGCCGCATAAATACGCAACAGTCAAAGACAACAGTTTAAATACGGCGAGGTTAGACGTGAGAAACAGTCAATAAAATATCAGCAATGTGGGTTTTCCGCTGATTCACGCCAGGACAGGGAAATTTGCAAGAATTTCCCCTCACTAATGCTTATGCAATTTCAATGCGCGCAATTACTTGAGTCGATGGGAAATTGTGGCTATAAATTGATGATATCAATGATTGTGAAAGAAATGGGGGAAAAGAATTAACCAAATACCAGCAGATCGAGAACTAAGGAAAAGACACATGCGCTGGACACATTGAGAAAATATGTTAATAGTTACACTGGAATTAGTGATGTGATGTCGGTTCTTGACTCATCTGGAAAGATTACTCTGTGGAATCCACGAGGCAAAGGGAATAGAGGAAGATCCAAAAACAAATGTAAAGGAGAATTGGAGGCAACAGATAAATACAAAAAGGGCAAGGAAAGAGCTACAGGTTAAAGCTAACAGATAGATAGGCGAGTTGGTTGGGGGTCTGGGTTCCACTTGAATATAGCAGGATGAAGAATGTGTGTGGGTAGTAGGCACAATGCCAGGATTACAATTCACAGATTGGGCAGAAATCAATCATCATCACGTGTCCTGCCAACTAGCGTAAGCGTTCACGAACCGTCACAGATCTGTGTTCCCGGTGTTCTGGGACAATCCTATAAATGATACTCCCCACGCCACCGACCCAGTCACTCCAGCATCATGTTTCTCGGTCTGCATTTGCCTCTTCACCGGCTGATTTTTCCAGTCACCGCGACGTTTTCCAATTACTCTTTTCTCATTGCATGACCAAGGAACACTAACTCATTCTCACATTTGTATATAATCTTCTAGGTTCACTAGACTGTTCTAGACAACCGTCGGTTGTTATTTCGTCAGTCCACGGTATTCGCAAACATTCGTCTCGGAAACCACATCTCCGTTGTCTCCAAGCTCTTCCTAATCTCGTCGCGTTCACGAACATGGTATATGCTTTCGTGAACTGCAGTCACATCTAGTCAGTGACAATCGTTCTTCCCCTTTGGCGTCCCATCAGTCCTGGCTTGTCCTAGCCAGATGAAAGAGTCCCAACGGCTTGAAAGGTAGAAATAAACACATACTCCAATCTGCCTGTGATCAGTGCCTGTGGAGGCAGTGAAGGCAGAGAGACGGAACGGCAAGGCCAGGGAACTATCACACATGAGATAAGCAATCACCGTTCCAGGCTGGTGGGCTGGCATGATTCCACGGAGTAAGCCGGCGATCGATCCATGCCCGATATACAACATAATGTAATGATTTCATCAGCTGCTACTCAACCGGCTAGGAGGGAGGCGCAGGGAAAGGAGAGGATGGAGGTAGAGTGGGAGGAGGCGATGACCGGCACAGCTGCCAGTTACCTAGTTGTAATTCCATTCAATGCTCTTTTGATACACGCACACATTACTCAGATCAAATCAACGATTCTAAAACTATCTGCAGGGTATCAAGGCGTGGCTGAGAGGTCCAGAAGGTACCGATCTCGATCTCAACATAGGACTGGGAATTTTCTCAAGAACAGCGATATCTAAAGAAATCACGTGTACTCCTATCTCTTGGGCAGTGATGTCGGATAGCTAGACTTCTCGAATAAGGATGAAAACAAGTTGCACACGTTACACATCCCACGGCAGTTGGAAGTCGTACAGGAGGCGGCAGGGCCACTCTCCTGAACAATTATGATAAAAGACAATCTAGCGACAGGTAGATAGAGCCTGTTACTTTAAATACATCCAGTAGAAGCAAACCTTACACAAATGTATGCCGAAGTCGGGTACAGTTCCTTGGGAAGAGGAACGAAGAATAAGGTCATCAGATGGTTTGTCTGGCCATTGAGAACTCACACATGATCTACTCAACAACACGGGCATTGGTCGGATAGATAGGTATGCACGGGGAGAGGGTGAACCTACAGGTCGGGTCCTCCGAGACTTTCGCTCCGTGACAGCAGCAACCTGATCTTCTACAGCCACGGGGATGGGAAATTGTAGAGCGCAGAAAGACGTCATGAAGAGGAAGGAAGGAAGGAAGGAAGGGAGGGAGGCGGGGGAGGGAGGGAGGAAGGAAGAGACGGCTCATACATGGCATGACGACCACCCGTGGCTATTGTCTACAGTGCTGGTGTGTGTGGGCTAGGAGATTAAAAGGAGACGGGTACTGGCAGTCTCCGGCAGGCTGCAGCTTATAGTGTCTGATTCCACACCAGCTAGATCACATTGCCAAGACATTCCACCTAGACCACCACCCCTATATTCACACGCTATGTGTAAAATACATTGGTCACGTTACACGGGGGAGAGGGAGAGTAGTACAAACATTTTTAAAAAAGACATTAATATGACAAAAGTGTGATCTGATACACGACTTCACCCACCCCATCACATACTCCAAGACTGCCCAAAATACGACATATCTAGGCAAATCTTCCCGCCTAGAGAAACAACAGTGGAAGATAAACTCTATGGACCACTGAATGAACTAACAAGAAAGACATCGAAGTTCATACTAGAGTAAGCATTGCAGATATAGACAGGTTTGAGTGAAGGAAAGAAGAAGAAGTCACCCATTACAAAGTGTGTGGACTAATTCACATTTCTCGCCGCCTTTCCCGTCTGAGCGGCATCAAGTTCGATTCGGCGTATCAAACGATGTTGCAACAAAATTCAAAGCAATTTGGGACCACCGAATGGATAAGAGTACAGAAGTGAGAATGGGTTCGCCTGGGGGGGGGGGGGGGGGGGGGGGGGGGGGGCCGGGGGGGGGGGGGAGAGACACTAGTAATAGGGAAAGTTAATCCACAGGCAAAAATCAGTCCAGTGCACTTGAAGTAGTAGAACGTGTGGGTCTATGCTTGGGTTTAAAGCGAGCGAACGGGGGTTAGAAAAAAAACAAAAACAAACTTGGGACAATATATGGTTAACAATGGAGCAATAACTCTGGGCCCAGCTTGTAACAAACGATGTGAGTAGTGGTTATGAGGATCACCGACATCACACTCCGGACAGGTACATTGGTGCTCAGTTCACCTTCTTAACACTGCGCTCCGCCAGAGTTTATCGACTGATCGTGCCAGTTCTGTTTCCTGTGCTCTTGACAAAATGATCATATTTGGCGGATAGCTGCAGCACTTCTCCATCCTGAACATGGGAGCAAATTCCCAGATTTGCCGGATGTATTAAGGAGGCCTTTTTACGATAGCGAACAAACTCCGTTGCACCAGAAAGAATCAAGCACACGAAGTGCTTGTTCTAAAACATCCTTCCCTCTAGAGACTGCACGCAGTGACACTGTCTTGTTATCTTAAGGTGACTGGATTTCCAGAGTCCACGCAGTCCCACAATCTAAGACGCAATGTCGTGTTTGGTGTCAAGAAATACTCAACTTCTAGTTGTCTGCATAACATAAGGGAAAGGCCGCCCCACTACAGACACTGCCGGGTGTCGTGACCGTCTCCTTCTCCCCTCTTCTTTTACGCTGGCAAATAAACCTCTGGGAGCCAAAAGAGCCAGTGCACTACTCACATGCTCAGGTAGTCGGCACTGCTAGACATTCTCCCCATCCATCCATCATGTGCCATGTCGATAAGCGTTGACGGTCATGTTTTGCCATCTCACTCGATCACTATAGTCGTGGATCACCTCCTCGTTTCTGTCTCGACCATGCCACGTGGCCAAGCCATCCAGGTATTTACTTCTTGGTCTTCTCCTTGGTCTCTTCCCTTCGATCTTGCCAATTGTCACCAAGTTCTCCAATTCATTTCTTTTCATAACATGCCCAACAAATTTTGACTGTCTACGCCTAATTTCTCTAATCAGTTTACGATCTTCATTTGTTTCTTGAAGGACTTGTTCATTGGTTTTTCTGTCTGTCCATGGTATTCTTTGCATTTTCCTCAGAAACCACATTTCCACAGCCATCAGATATTTTTCAGTTTGTCTGCTTATTGTCCACGCTTCACATTCATATAAAAGTACAGGTTCTATGTAGCACTTCAACACCCTTTTTCTCGTTTCAATAGATATCTTTTTATTGGTCAGTATGTTTTTCATCTTGCAAAAGGCTATCTTCGCAATGGCAATTCTTGTTCTAATCTCTTCAAGGTATCTCCCATCAGATGTTATGACTGTTCCGAGATAGGTGTACCGATTCACTTATTTAAGGATATGCCCATTTTCTTGTATATTACATTGTGGTATTTCTTCCTTCGTAGTCACGACTATAATCTGTGTCTTCTTACAATTCAATTCTAACCCTAGTTGTTTACAACCGCAACTACTAAATGTTGCATGCAGGTCCTTCCTGTTCATTGTCTGCAATCAAGACTGTATCATCAGCATATCTAATGTTATTGATGTATCGTCCTCAATGATTCCTTCCATATCTTCTATATTTCTGAAAATATTTTCACTGTACAAGGAAAAAAGATCTGGAGACATTGCACATCCCCGTCTCACACCTTTCTTAATAGGCTGATATTGACCTACTTCATTATCAATTCTTATGACAGCTTGTTGTTTCCAATATGTTTTTACAAGTCCAAGGTATTTTCCATAAATTTGTAGATGTTCATCCTTATCATGTCGACATGTCTCACTTTATAGAAAGCCTTTGTGTAGTCAATACAGCAAAGGTGTAGATCTTTGTTTACTTCTATAGAACGTTTAATTACTGTTCTCAGTATATACACAGCATTTACTGCACCCTTGCCTTCTGCAAACCCACACTTTTCCTCTCCTATTTCAGGTTGTATTTTCTTCCTAACTCTTTGCATGATAATTCTAAGCAAAATCTTCGTGATGAGACTCATTATACTAATTGTTCGATGTTGATCACATTCCAAGGCTCCCGATTTCTTTGGGATTGCAATAAATACAGAATTACATAATTCAACATTCTCCCCGCTATTTACTTAATGTTTCAAGCTACAGGACCAAAGATTCTAAGCCAGGTAACAATTGAACATGGAGTGAAACGCATAACACTATGGGCCAATCAATCATGCCTCTTCTTGAAATGATCGTCACATACTAGATCCAACACTACGGTCCGATATATATATATATATATATATATATATATATATATATATATATATATATATATATATATATATATATATATATATATATATATATATAAATATATATATATATATATATATATATATTTGTGTGTGTGTGTGTGCGAGTGCGCGCGCGCGCGCGCTCGATATTTGACCTATGAATAGTTAAGACATACTTCTGAGACTTATGTGCTATTTAAATGGCAGATGTAAATTCTGTCCATATTCCATAGTTGTGGCTTTCAGGTGGATGAACAGACCTGGCTAATGAAGACACCCTTCCTTAAAGGGATGTCCAGTTGGCCGTATGTGGAAGTCCGCTGGTTCCTTCAGCCATGCGTTGCCATTTGACCGTTACGGGTTCGCATCCCGATATGGCCACAATATAAATTTCAATGCTTATAATCTCTAGTTTGTCCTTGAAGCTCTACTTCTATTTTTGGGTACCTTTAGGAGTGCCAACAAGTACCGGTGAATTTATTGTCCATGCTATCTCAATTACCTCAAATGTTCCCCATAACTGAGCTTTCTTACATGTTCCGTCGTAGGAGATACTAGAACAAACAGACAAACAGAAAGAACGACTACGTACGATGACAAAATCAATAAGACCTGGGAGAAAACGCTGGCAAGGCAGGGCAATCAACAACACAGATCGTGTGACGAATTCTCGCTGTTCACATCAAACATTCAAGCCAGCCCATTTGTGGCTATTTCGTTTTAATATGGCCCAATCGATGAACCATCCACGAGGTGCTAGTTACAACATAACGATCTCCCTCCAGGCAGGACTCACGGCAGGTCGTTGCCGGCAGAGACCTAAGTGCTGTCTAAATACAGGGTGATACAGAACGGCGGAATAGCCCCAAAATACACCAGGCTGACATAACGCGGTTAGTGACAGTGATTCTAGACCCCCAACAAACGCGGAGATAACTCCTTGGCGAGTGGCTACCCCAACTACCTCGCGCTCCGAAGGTTGTGGGTTTGATACCAGCCAATGTCTTTTTATTCTCGAGTGCAGTTTTCTCGGAGACTCCTATGGGTCGTTGCTGGAGCTAAGGAGTTCATGCTGTGTGCGATGCTTTAGGCAGGCCGAACTGCGGAATGAGCCCGATCCATATGGGATAAAACCTGGTGCAATGAAGTCGACCCGCTTTCCGCTCCCAACTCTTAAAACCCAAATTCATGATAATAAAGAAGGGTCGAAGATTTGTGATGACAGGGACGTACGGAAATACTTGCTACATGGAGTAATGATGATGATGACGACGATGACGATGATGATGATGATGAAGAAGACGATAGATAAAGCTACAGTTATATGTTTGTTAGCTTTCTCTCGATGAACACATAGCTGTGTCCAACGTTAACTGTGTTGAATATTCAACGTTAAAGGAAATTAATATAATACCAATATGTGATATGACAATAGAAGGGACAATGCTCAACCTGGTTAATAAATTCAAATTATAAGCTGAATAGAGCAAGCTGCTGTCAGGTCTTGTCAGATATGACCGAGCTACTGTATAAAGGTAGACAGGACTGTCTGCTTTCTGTTAACGCCGAATGATGGGTGGCGCTCACCAAACTCGACACCTCATATTGTTCTAACGGATGTGGGCGGAGGAGCGCAAGTGGGAGGGTACAGGCCTTATCCTGATGCGATGAAACGCAACCTACAGACAAGGCAGACCAGGATCTGAGCCTTGGTCGGCAGCTGGTCTAGGATCAAAGCTCCTACAGGCGGACAGTTAGAGCATTGCTTTGCTGACCCGGCAGCTTCTGCAGCTTGTCTGGTTCCAGATGTGTTGGTGTTACCTTTCCTCTGGGGTAAACTAGACAGGTCGAGAGAGGGATCATGCTGCATGGGCAACACATGGTCTCTATATTTTAGCCCAGGTTTTGCGCTATGGAGAGGTATACCCCCTTACCTGGCCTCACCGCTATGGGTTGAAAGTTATGATGCCTTTTTGCAGCACAATGTTAAACTGTCGTCTGTCAATACGGCAAGGCGCCAGTCAGTGAGACCAAGGAATGAAAAGTATCTTATGAAATAAGTCACTGAATGTGAGAAAGAGAGTGCTGAAATGGTATATATAACCTGTTCTACTACTACACAACTGAATCACGGAAAGCCAACCAGCAATTCAAGAAGATTCATAAATAAACACACACGTGTTGTTAGGCGCTCATAGAAATAAACGAAAGAAGTGGGGACTGTGGACGCACTAGACAGCATACACATTGAAAGCTTACGGTAAGGGATTCGAACCTGTCACCTCCAAATGACGACAGCACCTTGCTGCAGAAACACGTGTACTCTGACGCATGACCAGCTAGACAGCCATTAAAGAGGTGTCTTTACTAGCCAGATCTATCATGTGTCTTCATTAGCCAGATCTATCATGCGTTTTCATTAGCCAGATCTATCATATGTCTTCATTAGCCAGATCTATCATCCACATGAACACACAACTATGGAATATGAACAGACTCCGTATCTAACCATTGAAGTAGCATCCTAGGTCTCATAATTTTTTTGTTTATTAAACCTGCAAAGGCCAAATAAACACAACGGGCTGTAATACTATGTCCAGTATATTAACGTCCGGCTCTGTAACGATTGGGTTACGAACGCAATTCGTAATGCTGCATACCGCGTTCGAAACAGGTGCTGGCGATTTGTAAGCAGGCCGCCTTGCGTTGGTTTTAACACAAAGGTATGAGTGCCGATCTTTCATTAAGCAACGGAAACCACTGAAAGTAAACTTGTCAAGAAATCACAAACAGTATATTAACGAACATTTAAACAAGAGCCCCAAGCCTCTTCAACTTATACACAGAAAGGATTTTTAAACAAGTTAAATGCCTGGACTTAACATTAATGGAAGAATCATAAACAATCTTAGGTGTGCTGACGATACCGTGTTACTAGCAGAAAGTGAGCAAAAGTTACAAGACCTACTGGAACAAGTAAACAGGTACAGTGCAGAATGTGGCTTAGATATTAACATCCAAAAAACAAAACAAAAACTATGATAATTAGCAGTGAAAAGGAAATGAACATCACAGTAAACGGGCAGATACTAGAACAAGCAACAAGATTTCTCCTATCTTGGACATATAATAACAGATGATGGCAGAAGTGAAATAGAAACCAAAAAGAGAATAGGAATGGCCAAAAATGCTTTCAACGGCATGAAATCGGTATTAACATCTAGAGAGATTAATAACGCATTACAAATGAGAATTGTCAAATGCTACGTATATTCAACGATACTGTATGGCGCGGAAGCCTGGACATTGAACAAGCAACTAGAAAGTCGCATAGAAGCCCTGGAGATGTGGATATTTGATTTTTTGTTCGCATATCCTTTACAGGTCATCGCTGTCATCATCAACATCTTTCAGCTGATTGTTGATTTCTTGGCAAGATTACGCTCACTAGTTTGCCATTGCTTTCTGAGCGACCGGCTCACATAAACCGTAAGTTACCGAAGTGGAGAGAATAGCCACCGATTCTCACGCACGTCACGTTACTCACGAGAGAATACGGGATTACGGAGAAAGTCGCTAACTCCTATCCAGGGAGACCGGCAGATGTGGATATACAGACGAATGTGTCGTATTTCATGGCAATAAAAACAATCAAATGCAGAGATTCCAGAAAAACTGGGAATGAAGAGAGAGTTGACAGAAATAAAAAGGAGGCAAGTGAAATATTTCCGCCACGTTAAAAGACACGATACTCTTATAAAAACTATACCGGAAGGCAAGGTTAAGGGCAAGCGAGCAAGAGGTAGACAACGATACAAGTGGGAAGATATCAAGAGAAGGACGAACATCAGCCTGACAGAATGTACAGCCAAGGCGAGAGACAGACAGTATTGGAGATCCATAGCAGCCTACCTTCATTGTGGAGACGGCACCTGGTTGAAACAAGAGAAATTATTGGTCGGTTCCAATGTTGTACATGTATTACACAGAAATCAGGAAGAGCTTGGGGGTAACGGACATGTGGTTTCTGTAACGAATGTTGTGAATACCTTGAAGTAACTAGCAAGGAGTGAGTGCCTGGACAAGGCTAAAAGTAGCAGATTATGTACACATATAAGAGGAGACAGTGTTCTTTGGTCGTGTAATGAGAAGAGAGGCGTGGGAAAACACCGCGACCACGGAAAAGATCAGAACCAGAAAGAACAGAGGCAGACTGACAGACATGATGCTGGACGGACTGGGATGGTGGCGAGGAGGGATGTTATGAATAGTTTAATTTAGTCGACGGATCAACATCATGGCACACAGGTGTAACCCATAAGTGCTCCGTTCGACTCCTAACTCAAGCCTGAGTGCGGAGAAACTCGGCTCAGTGCACGAACTCCGTAGCACCGACGAGGATCCTGAAATACTTTGGGTAGATTTTTAACACGAAATTTTGCCCGGACAGCGCCGTTAGGCTACTCTTTTTCGATTTCCAACTGCCAAAGGATATTTTACGTGCGCAACAATACACACGGGCGTCCAATCTCACTACCCAGAGACTAGGGGAAATTTTGTTACTAGAAGTCCACGTGAAAAAGATCCTGTTCCTCACCGGGGCTTGAACCCGGGACCTCCAGCATCCGAGGCGGACACCATACCTCGAGACCACTCAGCCAAGCTATACGGTCAGGGATTCGAACCTGTCACCTCCAAATGACGATAGCACCTTGCTGCAGAAACATGTGTTATAAATAGAAGTGACACAGAACACCAGGATCAGAGATCTGTGGAGATGCATGTGGATACCAACTCCAGTTGGCAGGGCACATGATGATGAAAGGAAGTGTATGTATTAGTTAAGGGCACATGATGATGAAAGGAAGTGTATGTATTAGTTAAATATCCCATACTAAAGGTTAGTTAGTTAGTTGCATATCCTTTACAGCCAACCCCATCATTTTTTTTTTGGGGGGGGGGGGGGGGGGGGGGAAGGACTACTGACTGATTTCATGGCGAGTTTACGTTTAGAGAAGTTTGACACTGCTTTCTGAACGACCGGCACTCATGGCATTGTATGAAAATCAGCCCAAGACGGTCTGCTTTCAAATCGCCCGCAGCGGTGTTTCAACGCGGTATGCGAGATTATGAACTGTGTTCGTAACTCTGCCATAGCAACGGCATACTAAAGGTATATTAGGACTCTTATGCAGCCTACATCACTAAATATGCACGCGATTCTATATATAACCCAGACAAGTAAATCGTGCACCAGGAAGAAGAAAAATTACTTTTTAATAGACCTGAAAATCAAAGAAGACAAGCTCATAAGCAGCATCATGTCCAAGAAACTGAACTACTAACTTTAACTTTCGTTAGTCGCGGTTCCAACTTCACCGTGTCATTATGCTCCGTTTCTGTGCCAGTGAATAACACACAACATAGCTTATAGCGCTACAAGAGCTGGAGATAGTTGACTTCACATATCTAGGAGTGGAGGTGAACAATAAAATAGCCTAGATCAGAAAGTCAACATCTGGTTTGGTAAGGCAGAAACAACAATAACAGGTTAACAAAAAGTCTGGAAGAACAGAAAGCTTACTGCCAAAACAAAAGTCCTGGTCTATCAAGCCTGTGTCCTTAGTACTCTTCCTTATGGCAGTAAAACCTGGTCAACTTACTTATAAAATGAGAAACGTTAACACGTAGCCTAAGCGGGTCTGCGAAAAATACTTGGTGTTAAGTGGCAAGATAAGATCACAAATACCGAAGAATTGGAAAGATCGGGTGGTGTGACATTCTGTTCCATTCCCAGTCTTCGTATACTTAGATGGGTAGGACACATTATAAGGATGAACGATGGTAGAAAACCAAAGGACATTCTTATTGGTGAATTACAGATGGGTAAAAGATCTCGGGGTCTGCCTCTACTACGATACAAAGATGTGTGTAAGCGGGGCATGACTGACACAGGCATTGATATTACACTTTGTTAGCAAGTCGCCGCTGATCGTGTTGCATGGAGGGCAAAGATCAGGAATGGAATAAAGACAAAGGAATGAATGCAGATAGGTCACACACTGAGCGCGTGAGACGTCAGATGGTGCGTGATGGTGGAAATTACCATGTGTTCACATGCATCCATTGCAGACGAACATTTACCGCGTGAACTGGTCTGTTCAGTCGCCTTCGCTACCGCCATGGATTGTAGTTCCTATGCCTTGTTTGAAGCACGGCCATTAACATATATAACAGTAGCTTGGACAGAACAGTGGAATGTAGGATTCCTTAAAGAATTGAGTTGAGTTGACTTGAGCTAAGAACCGACACTACTGCACTTAGGACATTCCCCTATACGTCCGTCCCCTCGTTCAACAGCCAGCGAAGAGTCATACTACTGATCGTTCCCACCGCTATCTGATTGGAAGTTCTCCTTGTCATCCCTCTCAGTTTTGAGATTCTTCAATAACGCCTGCCGATCCCTCACAATCTCATTCTTTCCGCATACGGGTTCTCATTCAGTTGCCCCACCTTCTCCACATGGTCCCACAGGTGCTCGAGCACCTCTCCCTTGTCAATGGGTAATCTACAGGGTTGTCCATGGGACATAATTTACATTGCGTGGTAATTTATGCATGTCCCATCCCATCCCTACACTATTCAGAAAATCCCCCTTTACCCCATGGGATTCCCATGGCCAAGCCTGGTAATCAAAGAGGTGCACCAAGAGGTGCTTTCTCTGCCAGCCTATCAGCCTGTGCATTCCCCCGCACTCCCGCATGGCCAGGGCAAACTATTAATAAATCCTGAAAGAAGATGCAGAGATCAACCAGCACCGAGATGGACACAGAACATGACAGTTTCCTTGGCCACGAGCGCGCATGAGGCAAGAGAGTTGACACGAAACTATTCGGCGGACAGTGATAACAAAGACCTGCTGCATGATGATATACCGATGTTTGTAAGGTCTCACTACACTTTATATGTAAAACAAGTACACGATGTCATAAAAAAAAATATGCTTTACAGCCCACCGTGAAGCAATATGCAGCGAATGGCTGTCGTCTGCTGGAGTAATTCCTTGCACTCCAAATAGAATGGTGATATGAGCGGAATTTTTTTTCTCCAAATTTGTTATAAACACCCCGCATAACCAGTTAAGATAGAACGTCGTCTCGGGAGAGCGAATTGGAACATACGGTTTTGTTATGTTCATTAATTGCCTGTGATGATTGTCTGTTGGGCCTTAACATTTCACTCACCTCCATGTTCACAAACGCTGATCAATACTTGCACAATGACACCCATGGCCCACAGAAGCCCACCCAGCCACGGAACCCTTGATTCGCTTGTGATAATACAACGCGCAATATTTGCTCGCCTTCATTAGACAAACAGCACGAAAGGAATCACTCAACTACCAACCCATTTAGTGGTCAGCTGGAAAACCGCGCACTGCGCATGACTATTGCAGTTCAATCAGGGAACACTAGATGTGGATGCAAGTGTTAGTCAACGGGATTTCAAGGCGCACTCGGCGACTGGGGTTTTCACCAATCAATTCTATCGTCCAGCTAGTTCTGCGTGTGTTTAATAAGCAAGCACTCAGCCAGCCGAACCGTGTTTTATTTACTCTTTTAATTCCTCCTCTTCTTTTTTTCTTCTTCTGCTGCCGCCGCTGCTTTTTCTTTCTTTTACTCCTATTTCTTCGTTTCTTCTGCTGCCGTCGCTGCTTTTTCCGTTGTTTCTTCTTCTTCTTCTTCTTCTTCTTCTTCTCTTCTTCTTCTTCTTCTTCTTCTTCTTCTTCTGACATATAGATCTCGAGTTGGTTACATTGCGGACACTATTAGAAAGAGCTATAGAAGTAAAAACAAATCTGTACTTTATGCTTCATAGAATACACAAACGCAATTGTACTTATGCTTCATAGAATACACAAACGCAGTCGACAATGTGAAACATGAGGCAATAATAAAATTACCAAAGCATTGACGACAAAGATCTGCGAATAATAATAAAGAACATATATTGGCAGCAAACGGCAGCCATAAGAATCAACAACCTTGTAGGAACATGTCAGTGTATAAAGAAGGGCATCAGAAAATGTGTATTGTCTCCTGATCTGTTCTCATTGTACAGTGGACATATAATGAAATCTACAGAAAATACGCGAGGGATCCTGGTTGGTGGAAATACAAATAACTTACGCTATGCCGTCTTGACAGCAACAATGCAAAAGGATCTACAGGAAATGATAGATACAGTGAGTGTAGAAAGTGAAAAAAAATGGGCCTTACTTAAATAATAGAAAGACAGGAGTCATGGTGATATCAAAGAAACAAATTGTACCTAAATGTGCAATTAAAGTACAGAACGTTATTTTGGGGCAAGTACAGAAATTCAGATATCTAGGCACAGGGATAACATCAGATGGAAGATGCATAATTGAGATAAAGAATATAATAGAACAAGGAAAAACTGATTTCTTCCAGGAGCCACGCCACCATCACTGTTCTGTCCAAACCACTATGAGGTTAATATTGCCACTGTATTTTAATTTCCCAGACCTGGTGCTGCATATGAGACAGTTTTATTAGATGTTCTGATTGTGTAGAAGGTCAGTGTTTTGTGCTTTCCAGGTCCACGAAATGTCAAGAACTTGTCTCTCTATACCACTGACTACAAGAAGACAGACTGAACAAGGCTGTAAGACACCCCTACACCACAGACAACTAGAGGACACACTAGACAAGACTAAGACACCTCTACAGACTTCAAGAGGGCACATTGGACAAGACTGTAAGGTACCTCTACACCACAGACTTCAAGAGGGCACATTGGACAAGACTAAGACACCTCCACACCACAGAGTTCAAGAGGGCACATTGGACAAGACTAAGACACCTCTACACCACAGACTACAAGAGGGCACATTGGACAAGACTGTAAGACACCTCTACACCACAGACTACAAGAGGGCACATTGGACAAGACTGTAAGACACCTCTACACCACAGACTACAAGAGGGCACATTGGACAAGACTAAGACACCTCTACATCACAGACTACAAGAGGGCACATTGGACAAGACTGTAAGACACCTCTACACCACAGACTACAAGAGGACACATTGGACAAGACTAAGACACCTCTACACCACAGACTACAAGAGGGCACATTGGACAAGACTGTAAGACATCTCTACACCACAGACTACAAGAGGACACATTGGACAAGACTAAGACACCTCTACATCACAGACTACAAGAGGGCACATTGGACAAGACTGTAAGACACCTCTACACCACAGACTACAAGAGGACACATTGGACAAGACTAAGACACCTCTACACCACAGACTACAAGAGGGCACATTGGACAAGACTGTAAGACATCTCTACACCACAGACTACAAGAGGACACATTGGACAAGACTAAGACACCTCTACACCACAGACTACAAGAGGGCAAATTGGACAAGACTGTAAGACACCTCCACACCACAGACTACAAGAGGGCACATTGGACAAGACTGTAAGACACCTCTACACCACAGACTACAAGAGGGCACATTGGACAATAAGACACCTCTACACGACAGACTACAAGAGGGCACATTGGACAAGACTAAGACACCTCTACACCACAGACTACAAGAGGGCACATTGGACAAGACTGTAAAACACCTCCACACCACAGACTACAAGAGGGCACATTGGACAAGACTAAGACACCTCTACACCACAGACTACAAGAGGGCACATTGGACAAGACTGTAAAACACCTCCACACCACAGACTACAAGAGGACACATTGGACAAGACTAAGACACCTCTACACTACAGACTACAAGAGGGCACATTGGACAAGACTAAGACACCTCTACACCACAGACTACAAGAGGACACATTGGACAAGACTGTAAGGTACCTCTACACCACAGACTACAAAAGGACACATTGGACAAGACTAAGGTACCTCTACACCACAGACTACAAGAGGACACATTGGACAAGACTTAAGATACCTCTACACCACAGACTACAAGAGGACACATTGGACAAGACTAAGACACCTCTACACCACAGACTACAAGAGGACACATTGGACAAGACTAAGACACCTCTACATCACAGACTACAAGAGGGCACATTGGACAAGACTGTAAGACACCTCTACACCACAGACTATAAGAGGACACATTGGACAAGACTAAGACACCTCTACACCACAGACTACAAGAGGGCACATTGGACAAGACTGTAAGGTACCTCTACACCACAGACTACAAGAGAGCACATTGGACAAGACTGTAAGATACCTCTACACCACAGACTACAAGAGGACACATTGGACAAGACTAAGACACCTCTACATCACAGACTACAAGAGGGCACATTGGACAAGACTGTAAGACATCTCTACACCACAGACTACAAGAGGACACATTGGACAAGACTGTAAGACACCTCTACACCACAGACTACAAGAGGACACATTGGACAAGACTAAGACACCTCTACACCACAGACTACAAGAGGGCACATTGGACAAGACTGTAAGACATCTCTACACCACAGACTACAAGAGGACACATTGGACAAGACTAAGACACCTCTACACCACAGACTACAAGAGGGCAAATTGGACAAGACTGTAAGACACCTCCACACCACAGACTACAAGAGGGCACATTGGACAAGACTGTAAGACACCTCTACACCACAGACTACAAGAGGGCACATTGGACAATAAGACACCTCTACACGACAGACTACAAGAGGGCACATTGGACAAGACTAAGACACCTCTACACCACAGACTACAAGAGGCACATTGGACAAGACTGTAAAACACCTCCACACCACAGACTACAAGAGGGCACATTGGACAAGACTAAGACACCTCTACACCACAGACTACAAGAGGGCACATTGGACAAGACTAAGACACCTCTACACCACAGACTACAAGAGGACACATTGGACAAGACTGTAAGGTACCTCTACACCACAGACTACAAAAGGACACATTGGACAAGACTAAGACACCTCTACACCACAGACTACAAGAGGACACATTGGACAAGACTGTAAGGTACCTCTACACCACAGACTAAAATAGGACACATTGGACAAGACTAAGGTACCTCTACACCACAGACTACAAGAGGACACATTGGACAAGACTAAGACACCTCTACACCACAGACTTCAAGAGGGCACATTGGACAAGACTGTAAGGTACCTCTACACCAGACTACAAGAGGGCACATTGGACAAAACTAAGACTCCTCCACACCACAGACTACAAGAGGACACATTGGACAAGACTAAGACACCTCTACACCACAGACTACAAGAGGGCACATTGGACAAGACTGTAAGACATCTCTACACCACAGACTACAAGAGGACACATTGGACAAGACTAAGACACCTCTACACCACAGACTACAAGAGGGCAAATTGGACAAGACTGTAAGACACCTCCACACCACAGACTACAAGAGGGCACATTGGACAAGACTGTAAGACACCTCTACACCACAGACTACAAGAGGGCACATTGGACAAGACTAAGACACCTCTACACCACAGACTACAAGAGGGCACATTGGACAAGACTGTAAGGTACCTCTACACCACAGACTTCAAGAGGGCACATTGGACAAGACTGTAAGGTACCTCTACACCAGACTACAAGAGGGCACATTGGACAAAACTAAGACACCTCCACACCACAGACTACAAGAGGACACATTGGACAAGACTAAGACACCTCTACACCACAGACTACAAGAGGGCACATTGGACAAGACTAAGACACCTCTACACCACAGACTACAAGAGGGCACATTGGACAAGACTAAGACACCTCTACACCACAGACTACAAGAGGGCACATTGGACAAGACTAAGACACCTCTACACCACAGACTACAAGAGGGCACATTGGACAAGACTAAGACACCTCTACATCACAGACTACAAGAGGGCACATTGGACAAGACTAAGACACCTCTACACCACAGACTACAAGAGGGCACATTGGACAAGACTAAGACACCTCTACACCACAGACTACAAGAGGGCACATTGGACAAGACTGTAAGGTACCTCTACACCACAGACTTCAAGAGGGCACATTGGACAAGACTGTAAGGTACCTCTACACCAGACTACAAGAGGGCACATTGGACAAAACTAAGACACCTCCACACCACAGACTACAAGAGGACACATTGGACAAGACTAAGACACCTCTACACCACAGACTACAAGAGGGCACATTGGACAAGACTAAGACACCTCTACACCACAGACTACAAGAGGGCACATTGGACAAGACTAAGACACCTCTACACCACAGACTACAAGAGGGCACATTGGACAAGACTAAGACACCTCTACACCACAGACTACAAGAGGGCACATTGGACAAGACTAAGACACCTCTACATCACAGACTACAAGAGGGCACATTGGACAAGACTAAGACACCTCTACACCACAGACTACAAGAGGGCACATTGGACAAGACTAAGACACCTCTACACCACAGACTACAAGAGGGCACATTGGACAAGACTAAGACATCTCTACACCACAGACTACAAGAGGACACATTGGACAAGACTAAGACACCTCTACACCACAGACTACAAGAAGGCAAATTGGACAAGACTGTAAGACACCTCCACACCACAGACTACAAGAGGGCACATTGGACAAGACTGTAAAACACCTCCACACCACAGACTACAAGAGGGCACATTGAACAAGACTAAGACACCTCTACACCACAGACTACAAGAGGGCACATTGGACAAGACTAAGACACCTCTACACCACAGACTACAAGAGGACACATTGGACAAGACTGTAAGGTACCTCTACACCACAGACTACAAAAGGACACATTGGACAAGACTGTAAGGTACCTCTACACCACAGACTACAAGAGGACACATTGGACAAGACTAAGACACCTCTACACCACAGACTACAAGAGGGCGGCACATTGGACAAGACTGTAAGGTACCTCTACACCACAGACTACAAGAGGACACATTGGACAAGACTAAGACACCTCTACACCACAGACTACAAGAGGGCACATTGGACAAGACTAAGACACCTCTACACCACAGACTACAAGAGGACACATTGGACAAGACTGTAAGACACCTCTACACCACAGACTACAAGAGGACTCATTGGACAAGACTAAGGTACCTCTACACCACAGACTACAAGAGCACACATTGGACAAGACTAAGGTACCTCTACACCACAGACTACAAGAGGACACATTGGACAAGACTGTAAGACACCTCTACACCACAGACTACAAGAGGACACATTGGACAAGACTGTAAGACACCTCTACACCACAGACTACAAGAGGGCACATTGGATAAGACTAAGACACCTCTACACCACAGACTACAAGAGGACACATTGGATAAGACTAAGACACCTCTACACCACAGACTACAAGAGGGCACAATGGACAAGACTAAGGTACCTCTACACCACAGACTACAAGAGAGCACATTGGACAAGACTGTAAGGTACCTCTACACCACAGACTACAAGAGGGCACACTAGACAAGACTGTAAGATACCTCTACACCACAGACTACAAGAGGGCACACTAGACAAGACTGTAAGACACCTCTACACCACAGACTACAAGAGGGCACACTAGACAAGACTGTAAGATACCTCTACACCACAGACTATAAGAGGGCACAATGGACAAGACTGTAAGATACCTCTACACCACAGACTACAAGAGGGCACACTAGACAAGACTAAGACACCTCTACACCACAGACTACAAGAGGGCACACTAGACAAGACTGTAAGATACCTCTACACCACAGACTACAAGAGGGCACACTAGACAAGACTGTAAGACACCTCTACACCACAGACTACAAGAGGGCACACTAGACAAGACTGTAAGATACCTCTACACCACAGACTACAAGAGGGCACACTAGACAAGACTGTAAGACACCTCTACACCACAGACTACAAGAGGGCACACTAGACAAGACTGTAAGATACCTCTACACCACAGACTACAAGAGGGCACACTAGACAAGACTGTAAGATACCTCTACACCACAGACTTCAAGAGGGCACATTGGACAAGACTAAGACACCTCTACACCACAGACACCACAGACTACAAGAGGGCACATTGGACAAGACTAAGACACCTCTACACCACAGACTACAAGAGGACACATTGGACAAGACTGTAAGACACCTCTACACCACAGACTACAAGAGGGCACATTGGACAAGACTAAGACACCTCTACACCACAGACTACAAGAGGGCACATTGGACAAGACTGTAAGACACCTCTACACCACAGACTACAAGAGGGCACATTGGACAAGACTGTAAGACACCTCTACACCACAGACTACAAGAGGACACATTGGACAAGACTAAGACACCTCTACACCACAGACTACAAGAGGACACATTGGACAAGACTGTAAGGTACCTCTACACCACAGACTACAAGAGGACACATTGGATAAGACTAAGACATCTCTACACCACAGACTACAAAAGGGCACATTGGACAAGACTAAGACACCTCTACACCACAGACTACAAGAGGGCACATTGGACAAGACTAAGGTACCTCTACACCAGACAATAAGAGGACACATTGGACAAGACTGTAAGACACCTCTACACCACAGACTACAAGAGGGCACATTGGACAAGACTGTAAGACACCTCTACACCACAGACTACAAGAGGACACATTGGACAAGACTAAGACATCTCCACACCACAGACTACAAGAGGACACATTGGACAAGACTAAGACACCTCTACACCACAGACTACAAGAGGACACATTGGACAAGACTGTAAGACACCTCTATACCACAGACTACAAGAGGACACATTGGACAAGACTGTAAGGTACCTCTACACCACAGACTACAAGAGGGCACATTGGACAAGACTAAGACTCCTCTACACCACAGACTACAAGAGGACACATTGGACAAGACTGTAAGACACCTCTATACCACAGACTACAAGAGGGCACACTAGACAAGACTAAGATACCTCTACACCACAGACTACAAGAGGACACATGGAAACAGGACTGTAAGGCACCTCTACACCAGACTACAAGAGGACACATTTCCAAGGAAGGTGGTGCTAAGATGCAGAAGTTGGTCTTCTGAGCCGATAACGATTTGTCCAGGATTGCCGCAGGGTTCACCACTGTCACCAGTACTATTCAACGTGTATAGGGTGCCGATCACTGAACAACAGTTGGAGGGGTAGGACTCTGTCATTCGTTGACGACATCTTCGTGTATCGACAGGGTCGAGATAGACAGGTTGCCAATGATATGCAGGGTGAACTAGATCGAATTTCCTCATGGTGTGCTGATGCCGATGCCGTTGCCCTTGTCAACCCTGCAAAGGCATCGGATACATGGTTCTAACTAAACAACCATATTGTGAAAACAGACCTGCCAACAGTAAGAATGGATGGGAGCATTTTGAGTAGAACCCAATCAATTACATATCTTGGCGTGAGGCTTCAGAGATCATGTCGATTATGTCATAAAGAAGGCTCGAAAAGGTTTGTCAGCAATGAGAGTCATGGCGACTGCCAATATCAAGCAAAGAGTACTAATACTTCTGTTCCAAGGACTTGTACTTTCACGCATCGAGTATGCCCTGGCCATCCTCACAGTCAGCCCTACATAGAATGGAAAACTTGAAAAGGTACAAAACGAAGCCATGCGCATCATTTTGGGCTGCACGAGAGACACCAGCTGTGTAGCAATGAGATACCTCCTTGACTTCCCCACAATGGAACACAGGATCAAGATCTGGAGAGCTCATGCATACTTAAGAATAAGTACAGATTGAGCAGCACCCTCTGCATGACGCTATATTCAGAGAAAAGGGTAACAGGCTAAAGAGGGGCAAATCATGGATGGGTCGGGCGGAAGATGTCGTCAGTCAGGTCTGCAGTCTTACCAGTATCAACCCCGGCAAGGAATGGGTGCCTGTGCCTCCAGCTTTTAAGTGCACTTTCTCCTGCATTATCACACTCGACAGACGGTGCAGAGAGCAGAACCCTGCCGCTGTCAATGCAGAGGTTAACGCGCTCATCTATGAACACTCAGATAGCCCCGAAGTGCTCATCTATACAGATGGATCTGTTGTAAAGCAGCAGAGAAGTGCGTGGGCATTTACAGCCCGTTCAGCAGGCCGAACCGTTCAAGAATCCAGTGGTGCCCACTCTATGACCCTGAGCAGCATGACGATGGAGGTGATGGCAGTTACACAGGCTTTCATATGGCTGGAATCACAGCATTATACCAATGTGTGTGTATTAAGTGATTCAATGAGCATGATTCAGAAGGTCGAAGCTGGATCTGTACGTAGACAGTGGACTGAGTCGCTGCGGAAGTCTTTTGTCCATAAAGTCACCTTCATCTTCGTCCTGGGACATGCAGGAGTCGAGGGAAATGAACGAGCTGACAAACTGGCTGGCTCTGCACCCCCTGTAGATGGCCAGCCCATGGATCGTGCCGATGTTATTAACATCCTCAAAGATATGGCGAGAACAGAGGACTTTGACGTCAGTGATTCCACATCGCTGTCCAGGATGAAAGACCTGGGAGTAAGAATCGGCACAGCCAGACGCGAGAGGTACATCGGGAAAACAAAGCGCCTCGTCAACCAACACAGAACTGGCACTATTAGCCACCGGACGCTGATGCAATATGCTGGGGGGGAGGATCTGAGCACCTATGGACATGTCCAGAGTGCAATGAAGATACCCCAACTGATAACTGATAACTGATATTGGACAAGACTAAGGAACCTCTATATGACATACTTCAAGGCACACAGAGCAAGATCTAATATACCTCTACACCATAGACTGAGTATGAATGTTCAGTAACTGTCTGTGGCAGAATATGACAGTACAATAACTGTCCAGGATTGTGTATAACAATTAAACAGTAATTGTCTGGGACAGAGTATGACAGTACAATAACTACCTGGGATAGAGTGTAACAATACAATGTCTAGGACAGAGTATAGCAGTACAATAACTGACTGGGACAGAATATGACAGTACAATAACTGTCTGGGACAGAGTATGACAGTACAGTAACTTGAATAACAAAGACAGAAACAACAGACTGCACAATTTACCATATAAATATGGTATATTTTGCTGCATCTCGTCAGGTACATACTGCAGAATTCACACAACATAAAGTAAAATAACTAGATAAATCCTTTAAGCTGAAATATACACATGTTCGCAGTCTACCACAGTAATTTTAAACTGACTAACATGTCTTACTGTTTGCACAAAACTGGCGTATGTAGATTAATCATTATGGCTTCTGCAAACTTTAACAAGCCACTATTTTGTGTTTTAAACTACACGCGAAAGGCACTGTCTCTATCAATCACATGGCCACTTGCCAACACATGCCTAGCAATTGATGAAGCAATTGATGTAGCAATTGATGAAAATTGATGAACTTAAAACTAGGCACACCAACATCTATTCTGGAGGGGCTATTATTACTATGTACCACCAACATACAATTCAATTTTCTAAAAAAGTCATACCGCCAAATTGACGGAATGGCCATGGGGAGTCCTCTTGGTACTATTCTAGCGGACATCATGGCACATTTAGAAGAAAAGATACCCTCAGACATTAACAACTTGGACTTCTAACGTCGTTATGTGGACGATATACTAATAATCACCACAGATGAGCTACAAACAACATCGTTCCAGGCCATAATGAACACGACGCATAAAAACATCTCTCTATCTACGGAACACGAACACAACAAAACATTGCAGTTCCCTAGATATTCTAATGAGACGAGAGCAGACAGCACAATTCAAAGATTGGTGTACTGCAAAGAAACATGAACTGGCGAATACTTAAATTTTCAGAGTTTCACACCTGTCCAGTATAAACAGGGCTTAGTTTGAACCCTGTCTGACCATTCTAGGAAGATATGCACCCAGGACACACAGACAGAGGAATTTGAAACTGAAGAATGTCTTAAACCTGAATGGGTACTCCACAGGATTTATACTGCGCCAATGCCAACAGCCCAAACCAAAACCAGATGAAAGTACAGTCCCTAAACTCAAGATATTCATCCAGCTAACCTTTCGAGGGGATGACGTATTGCAACGTCTACAGGACCGGCTCATTACAGCAGTTGGCAGAACATTCTGTGCTGTAACTCCAGTTATTGGGTACAGAACCACACCTATTCCCACCCCAGCAGTAAAAGAACCTGTTACTCTGTATGCCAAATCCAATTGCATTTACCAATTCACATGTAGGTGCCAGTCTACCTGCATCGGCAGAACAGAGTGGTAGCTGAACAACAGAGATGCTGAACACATACCTCAATGGACTGACAAGATACTACACACAAGCAATGAGAGCCTAGGGAGGCCGACATACTGGAAACTCCCTTATTCATCAATTGCTAGACATGTGTTGCAAAGCAGAAATGTGATTGATAGAGACACTGCCTTTCGCGTGTCATTTAACACAAAATAGTCACTTGTTACAAGTTTGCAGAAGCCATAATGATTAATCTACATAGGCCAGTTTTATGCAAACAGAAAGACATGTTAGTCAGTTTAAAATTACTGTGTTAGACAATTGACATTACTGTGCGAACATGTGTATATTTCAGCTTGAAGGATTTATCTAGTTATTTTACTTTATGTTGTGTGAATTCTGTAGTATGTACCTGACAAGATGCAGCGAAATATGCCAGGCAATAAATCGTGCAATCTATTATTTCTGTCTTCGTTATTCAAATTCACTAAGGGGAAAACATTGTTTTGAATTTCTGAAACGTCGTCTCTCATTACCAACTGTGAAGTGATTAGATAGATTACCCAAGTTGAAGTGTAAAATATCGGCACAGGATTGTCGATTGAGATTTCTTAAGGAAGAATGCCTAAGAACTTGAACATTTCCTCACCGATATTTCAGATCTCTGAGGGCCAACAGAATATATCCAACAAGAAAAAACCTGAGACGACTGACAAAGAACCAGATAGAAGAAATCTAGTCCAAGCTGGCCAACCTCAAGTGCACACATAGTTCTGCCTACTACATCTCCAAAGAAATGAGCTTGTATGGCTACTTGAAGTTCACTAAATTCTGCACAGAAACAGTGCACAAGGTGAAAATTGCAGAGAATGCTCGCCTCAGTAAATTACTGAGTACTGAAAAGATAATGTCAGTACTAGACAACCTAGAGAAGTATGTGAGGAACTTATCGTCGTACGTACTGAACAATATTGAAATCGAGGCCCTTGCATACAGATTAAAATTCTGCATAAAGCCCAAACACATCAACCGTATTGAGTCACAAGCACAGTTTGAAATGTTTTTTGATCAAGTCTCTAAGTTTGATCACCTACTTCTGCTGAGTCGGTCGAGTGGCTGAAGGCCAAACTGGTAGATTTAAAACATCAGTATCGCACAACATCCTCTAAGGGAGTCTTCGTGGTGAAGTGGTCAAGCCGTCTAACTCGGGCTCCGAAGGTTGTGGGTTCAATTCCAGGCAGAGTCCTTCAGTTCACGAGTTAAATTTTTCGGAGACTCCTGTGGGTCGTCGCTAGAGCTACGGAGTTTGTGCCTTGTGCGACGCTTTCCACGCTGCAGAAAGAGACCGAGCCATATGGGATAAAACCCGGTGCAATGAAGTCGACCCTGTCGACTTTTAAGCGACTTTTTTAAAACATCATCTAAGCAGACATGTCCGCTGAACACTTTACTGCTTTAAAAGCATTAAAGGCCATCAAAACCCTCGTAATACTGAAACCAGACAAAGGGAATGGTGCAGTACTGATGGACATGTCAGACTACCAGAGTAAAATGGAAGAGAGATTATCAGATGAATCTAACTTCAGAATAGATCAAAAAGTAAACGAGTCGGAGGACCTGGATGCAAAAAATGAGGAAAGAGATCCAGACACTTGTGAATGCGGGACTCGTCAATGAGGCCACTGCAAAAACGCTCATACTGCATGACTCCCAAACTCCTCATATGTACGGTCTACCAAAAGATCACAAGCCTGGAATCCCGCTAAGACCGATCCTGTCCATGGTTAACTCTGCACAACACTGAATGGCGAGATGGCTAGCTGAAATTTTAAAGCCAGTACGGCAGTCTTTTGATTCAAAAATACTCAAAAGATACATTTGAACTGGTGGAATTATTGGATACTATGGACATAAATAATAAACACATGGCATCAATGGATATAACCTCCCTATTCACCAACGTGCCATTAGATGAGACTGAAAATAATAAGTGAACACATTAAGACATTCAGCAAGGCCAATCTATTCAAGGGCCATAACACACTTCTTTGATGAATGTTAAGAAAATGTATGGAAGTAGCATCCCCTGCCATGCAGATCACACATCATGATTCGGTCACCCTACTGCAATATAGACAAAGGCACTAGCTCACAGTGGGAAATTGTCAAGGAGAAATACACTGCTCACCATTGGACATTCATCATCATCATTATCTTATCTCACAATCCTGAACATAAGTCACAAGGCAGTCAAGATTTAAAAATATCAGCAGCTGAAGTCATGCACTGCTCACTGTCCTCAGTAAAAAAAAAAAAAAAAAAGTGTAGAAATACTATATCCTGTCCACTCTCCAGTGTTATCAGTCCAGGATTAATTCTGCCTGTCACATCTCTCTTACACTGGCGAAGGGGTTACGGGTGCAGTTCATAATCCCAAATACCCGTGTTCGAAACGCAGCTGTGTGCGATTTGGCAGCAGATCGCCTTACGTTGGTTTTTTTATGAAATGGTATGGGTGCCGGTCATTCAGAAAGCAATAACAAACTACTGAACGTAATCTTGCCCAGGAACCATGAACAGCCAAAAAATGCTGGGTACTGCTATGTCCTGTAAAGGATATGCAACTAACTTTTAACTTCTCTCTTTGCCCTCAGTTGTTCGCCAGAGGATTGCCTTTGAGAGGGTGTCATGGCATGTGACATGCTCAAGGCAGACAATCTTGTGAAGTTGATCACTGACAAAAGTGGTTGATGATGGCCTAGATACAATACATTTACTTCTTGGGCTAGCATACAAGCGGTACAGATGTACTATTACTGGTATGGCTGTGATACAATTTAGTCAACAATATTGTAACAAATGTGAGAAACTCCATAGGCTGTAGTGTAAAAATACAAGTAAATCAGCAAGATCAGAAAGTGGAATAAGTCAGTTTTACAAGGACACTAGAACAAGAAACAGAATAAACGTGGCTAGAAAGCCTTCTCCAGCTCACAAAAATAAAATGACATACAACTGTTTTAAAACAACTACACAAACAATCACTATGTGTATCCTCCCCTGTCTCAGCTGTGTCCACCCCACTCAAGTATTCCCTAAAGAGATTAAATTCTGTACAACTCCACCTCCCCTACCACATGTTTGACTTGAACTTACTTTCCTCATGGTGTCACTTCCTGTCAAATGACCTGTGGTTCACACCTCACAGGAGTATTGTCAATGAATAACCTGATGACATGGAATGGCATCAGAATGTCATCGTAATGTGCCCTGCAATGTGGCGGCAGAGTTAATCTCTCCCCAGATATCGGTCGGAAATGTAAAAGTCCTCTCTGTCTGCCTCTTCTACTGCTGACCTTTCCAGACATCACGAAGCTCTCCAATGTCTCTCTTCTCACTTTATCACCAAGAACACATCTCTTTCTTATAGTTGTGAATAATGTTCTACTTTAACTGATTCAGTGCCATGCACTGTTTCAGTGACAAATGGTCTCAACGCAGAAGCCCATACGCCATTTTAGTGACAAGATCATGATAGTTCGTTATTTGTTTCATTTTGCGTATCTTCTTTCATTTTAATGCCCTGTAAATGAAGTTTTACACCGAAAGAAGGTCTGTAATTGAAAACAGACCACAAGAGTCAGAAAATATCTCAACATTGTGCAGGATTTCTTAGTTAAGCTGTGGTTACTTTTCTGATTTTAGAAATGGCCAACGCCCTTGGTTTTCGGCCTCGCATATTTACATTAGATAATAGTTTTAAACAATATTAGATTACAGTTATTCTGATTTAAAGGACTTGTGAAATATTCTAAACTGATAGCATGTGGTTATTCATTTAAAATAAATTATTTAGCGGGCGGTCATTATGGAAAACAAAACTAACTTTTCAAGTTTGTCATGATGTCGAATTAGGCTTGCTCTAATGGGCCACACTTGTACCCCACTTGTACAAAGTATTTCAGGAGTATTTAAATAATTAAATTTAAAAAGAATAATAATTAAAACTAAATAAAAAATTGTGTACATATTGTTTCTCAGTAGAAAACGGCCAAAAGCTGCCTCGTGTTTTCCTGACATTTTACATTTTGTGTCACAATGATGCACTTCACAATATGATGTTTTAATTGTGTTTTATTGGTGTTAAAGAGCAGTTCTAGTGATATACGTGAAGAAAAGTGGTGTATCTATCATTATTCAGTAAATTTCATTGGATTACCAACAGTGATTTAGATGTAGTGCCTTGGTAAGTGGAAATTTCACGTAATTGTCACCCCTGTCTTCATTTTTTTAACATTTGCTAATATTATTATTATATTTCCAATCAATAGTAATAGTAGCAATACCAGCGTTTTCCTTGTGCAATCATCTTTAATTTGATATATAATACAATATATCTGCTACCATTTTAACAATTGTTACATCATTATTGTGACAAACCCCTACTTTCTATTTTCTGCCATCAATTTCTGCTTGGGCCAAACCCACTTTTTTGTTTAACTGAATCAGTTAATTAGCCTCTTCTGAGCAATTGTTAACAGTTCTGGCCATCCATGATATTTGGGAAGTCTGAAGTCGGAGGAATATGTAGCCAATCTTTCCCCAACTTTTGCAGGTAACGAAGCCCCGGCACTGCGCCATGCCCAACCATGCTCATGACTTTATCAATGCAGATCACTATCACATTCACTGACATGCCTGCTGCTTCCTTCAAGCTCTTCTTCATGTGTTCATTCACATCCCAAGATTCACTGCCATACAGCAGAACAAGTCCCAATTATTATGTAGGTATGGAAGGCAAGAGGAAATCACTATATCATGTTCCCACAAACACATTTATGGACTGCTAGACAGCAAGACTTATCACTGAAATGGTAAAATCAAAACAACTTCATACCAGTTATTAGAGTGAAACACATGAAGTTAGTTAGTTAGTCGCAGTTAGAACTTCACGGCAAAGGGTCGCCCCATTATGCTCCATTCCAGTGCCAGTGAATAAAACATTCCTCATTGCCCCATGTTAAAAGTGGAACAGACATGAGTCTCGACAAACCAACAGCACGCACAGGTATACTGTGCATAATGCTGCTGCCAAAATACCAACACAAAAGTCTGTCACGAAAAATAAAGTTCATCGTCGATGGAAGCGGCAGTCACTAGAAAACCAACAGCCACACATTACTGCATAAGGCAACCCTGTTAGCTCAGTGATAGGCCGGCTGCCATTTTCTGAACATGCAGTTCACGCTACAAACAACAGTGGACAGACGTAAAAGCACCCCACACAAAATTCACAGTTTACAGTGACGCATCATGCACTCTACTCAGTAGCAAGATGACAGAACCATGCACTACCAGTTCAACATCAGCAAAATGTGTAAGCAAACCATAGCCACATGCATAAAACATTCCAGAGGCCTTAACAGCTCAACCGACTATCCTATATGTTGGTGACCGGAAGTGGACGATTCACATGAAGTGACAAGATTTTGTCAAACCCCATTCCCCCTGAGCATTGGGCTGGAGCCTGTTGACAATGAAATACTTAAAACATGTAGAGACAGTATTGATCTGGGCTTCATTCCAGCCAGTCTATTTGTGCTATGTTGAATCCTAATATGAGTTGATTTCAGAACCGACATCACAGCACTAAGGACATTCCCATTCACGCTCTGTCATATGCAACAGCCAGTGAAGAGTCCCAACACTAATGGTACCCGTGGCAGTTTGATTATGTGTCTGTCTGGCCTTTCCTCAGAGTTTTGAGTGTCTATCCTCTGGTCACTCCCTGCAGAACTATTCTCTCTAAGCTGTGATGAATCCTAATAGGTCTCTCCACACATGTGAAGTTCAGTACTGGATCTGCACAACCCACTGGCTTCTAAGCATGGAGAGAGGAAGAAGATTCCCTGCACAGATGGTATGTTGGTAGCAGGTCAGGACTGCGATAGATGCCAGCCCTGTCCAGGACAGACAACCTAAATGTCAATGCATCAGTTATGAGAGTTAAAACTAACCATTCAGAAGGTTTTACTTTACTCGTATTTTATTTTTGTGCTCGCTTGCTTTGAACTCAAGCATAGTCCATACACACTACTGCTAGTAACACTGGGCTGAATTCTGCGTGCGGATTAGCTTTCCTGCACGTTGGTGAACCCACTTCCAACTTCAGAGGTGCTTATAATTTACATCCCCAATTCAAGGATGAGAAGTCAACATTTTAGTCCAACTTTCAAGTGTAGGAACCAAATGTTTAAGAAAACATGTTCTTATCCATTCAGCCATGTTGACCTCCCACCCAGAGGAAGGAACGAACAAACAAAAATCTTTATTTTCAAAGGGTTAAGAATTGGGCACGAGGACTCACAACCAGCCATAAAACTTCTTGTCAGTCTTGAGTTTAGGTTGAATGGGTACATCATATTTATCAGGCATGATGTATCACAGAAACTCAGCTCACCCTGTTTGCTACACTATTGTAGATTACAAATCCTGCTGCAGTCAAAATCCTTCCATTTTATATTATAACCAAGTTAGTACAAATGTTCCCTCTAAGCCACACAAGTATGCATTAACTCAAATTTGTTGCCCTTAATAAACATATTTTTTGCTCAGTGTTGAACGTATGTTAAAAAATCCCCCACTATGAGCATGCAAGCTTTTTCAAGAAGGTAAAAGTACAGATGGCAGACCAGGGACCTATAACTGTACAACAGAGTTCACTGACCTACAGATACACTTACCAAGTCAATGTCTGGCTGGATGTGATACTTCTCCAAATGCAAAGATGTGCTTTCCTCCCCATCATCGTGTGAATATTCAAACTTACTCTTGCCAGTTATGTGAGTAAAGTCTCTGGAAAAGAACAGCACAAAGGCACAATGTATTATCTGGCTTCATGGATTCAACCAACTCTGGCCAAACTTTCCTGTACCTTTGCTACATGAATATCATCTGGTTCATACCATCCACTGATAGTCTTCAAACGTGTCGCTCAAAATGTATTCAGCCTAACAAGGACACAGATAAGTAACCTTAATATATTCATGTAGTGTTTTTTCATGTAGTTGTGTGTTGGTTTGTTCTGTGCTGATGAAGGTTTTAGCCACAGCGCCCATTTTGTTTCTTGTAATAGTGTTCTAGCAAAGCTCACAATCTACTTCTCGTTTGTTGGTGATTCATTCATTATCTTTGCTATCTATTGTAGCTCTCTCCATGACCATTTTCTTCCTCTTTCACCCATTATCCCCCAGTGGGGTATAGCCCTCAACCAGCTCACTCCAAGCCCTCCTTTCCTTAGCTTTCCCATGCAATTCTGTCCATGGCCTCCTAATTTTACTCATTTTGGAGCCTACGTCTCTTCTCTGTGTGGATTTGGGGCTTCGTCTTTTTTTATGGATTCCTAAGTCCTTCCTCATCGCCATCATCATCAAGTGCCATGCCGGCTGCCATAGACGTTTATGACTTTCCAGAGATCTTGGTCTTTGGTTTTCTGGATCACCTCCGCTGTTGATATTCCTCCATGCCACCATCGCAATCCATCCAGCATCATTTCTCTTGGTCTGCCTCTCTTCCCCTCGATCTTTCCAGTTGTCACAACGTTCTCCAATGCCTCTCTTCTCATCACATGACAAAAAAAAAAGCTGTTTGTCTCTTTCTTATTGTTGTATATAATGTTCTAGTTTCATCTCTTTCTTATCATTGTATATAATGTTCTAATTTCATTAGTTTCTTTCAGGTATTCACCGTTAGTTACTTTGGCAGTCCAAGGAATTCGTAACATTCGTCTCAGGAACCATATCTCTGTTGCTTCCAATCTCTTCCTAGTTTGTTCATTTACATTCCAAGATTCACTTCTATACAGCAAAACAGGTCCTATATAGCACCTCAGCACTCGCTTATGAGGACGAGTCAATAAGTAAGTCACACAGTTCTGCGTGATGGCAGGTAAATGTAGTTGGTGTTTTCTACAGGTGTCATTAGGTGACAGCAACACCAAACTTTATATTCCTGTTCGTCAGGTGGCGCTAGGTGTCTCATGCACATGCACAGCGCATTAACAAAATGCCGACTGTACTTACGGAGTGTACAACCAAAGAGCAATGTGCTGTTGTGCGCTTTTTGTGAGGAAAAAGGACTGCCTGCAAAGGACATTCATAAGGAAATGCTTCCTGTTTATGCTGACAAATTTTTGTTCCGTAAAGCGGTGCATAGCTGGGTAGAAAAATTTTCTCAAGGACGCTCTAAAATTGTTGATGAAATCCGATCTGGTCGTCCTGTTGAGATTGCAACAGAAGCATCCGTGCAGCGGGTGGAGATGATTAGAGGTGACAGGCAAGTAACGATAGACTCTGTAGCATCTGCAAATGGGTGCTCACATGGTTCAGCATACAGCATAATGCATGATCGACTGAGATTTAAGAAAGTGTGCTCAAGGTGGGTATCCAGATAATTGAAGGAGTAACACAAAATGAACCGATTTGGCCTGTCCTTGCATCATCTCTGTCAATACCAAGATGAATGAGAAAACATGCTGAACAGGATTGCTACTGGGGACAAATCATGGGTGCATCACTACCAGCCCGAATCAAAGCGTGCTTCATTGCAATGGACAAATCCTTCTTCGCCTTGTGTCCAAAAATTCAAGGTTATGCCATCAGCAGAGAATGTTTTGCTGACAGTGTTCTGGGATTGTCAAAAAGTGCCTTTAACCAATTTCAAGAAGAAAGGTGACAATGTGAATTCTGAATCGTACTGTGACGTTCTATCAATGCTTCATGGTGCAATTCAAAGAAAACGTCCAGGACTGCTGACTAGAGGAGTGTTGCTTCTTCATGACAATGCCAGACCACATACGACTAACTCAGGAGAAAATTAACCAACTAAGGTGGGAAGTTCTGGAACATCCACCTTACAGCCCCGACTTAGCCCCTAGCGATTTCCACCTTTTTGGTCCATTGAAAACCCACCTTGGAGGGAGACATTTCGCGAATGACGCCGAAGTTGAATGTGAAGTGAAAACGTGGTTTAGAAAACACAGCATGTAGTTCTATGCAGCCGGTTTGGGAGGACTGATAAAACGATGGGATAAGTGCAACAATGTTGGTGGAAATTATGTTGAGAAATAAAGGGACAATGTATGTATAAAAATAAACTGGTTTCAAGTTATCATATTTAGTTATTTTTCTACAGCCATTTGTGACTTACGTATTGACATCCCCTCAATGATAGTGACCTGTTGCATAAGATATTCATTTTCTGAAATGCAGCCTTTGCTTGCCCTATACTGCTCTTAATCTCAGTTGTGCATCTTCCATCTGATATAAGTCCTTCATAGATAAACTATTATTCTCAGGTTTTTTCATTGATGTCCTATCTACCACCAGTGCCTTTTCTTCACCTCTTAATTCACTGGCATATGTCTAGCTCTCTCCTTGAGCTCCACAGTGGTGATTCTGTCATATCATTTTAATCCCTCTATTATTTAGGAAAGACACCAATTAATAAGTGTTTGCAGTCTATGTGTAAATGTTTGAGTCATTTTCTATGTTTCTGAGCCATACAGAAACATCGATTTAACGTTAGAATTAAATATTCTAGTTTGGTGATAATTTTAATTTCTTTTGACTCCACAAGTTTCTTTGTGCTATAAAAACTTCTCTTGCTAAATTCTCTCAGGACATCACAATAACATTACTCCTTTAAAATTTCAGCAAGCCTGCTTTCATGTCATTTCCCCCCTGAGTTTTTCACAACTGTTAAACTAAATTGTCATTCCAGAGTTTTCTCATTTACAAGCTCCGCTATGACCCCTGTCTAATGATGTAATACAAAGTATAGGCACATTTGTAAAGAACAGCTAGGGAAATCGTAATAAAAGAGTTGATGCAAGATCATCATCATTATCAAGTGCCCTGCCAGCTGGCATAGGTGTTTATGTCTCTCCACAGATCTTGGTCTTTGGTGTTCTGAATCAACTCTGTTGAAGTTTCCTTCATGTCACTGTCTCAGTCCATCCAGCATAATTTCTCTTGGTCTGCCCCTGCCTCTCTTCCCCTTGATCTTTCCATTTGTCACGATGTTCTCCAGTGCCTCTCTTCTCATCACATGACCAAAGAAAGCTGTTTGTCTCTTTCTTACTGTATATTATGTTCTAGTTTCATTCGCCTCTTTCAAACAATCATTGTTGGTTACTCTGGTTGTCCAGGGAATTCGCAACATTCGTCTTAGGAATCATAGATGAAGGTTACTAACCATACTTATAGGCTTCAAATTTCTGACCCCATAAACTGGCTCTTTAGATTTCAAAACTAAACAAGAATGAAAAGTTTAAAAACAAGGTGTAAAGGCATAAGAATCGATTCATTGCACCAGGTTTTTACCTCATATGGCTTGGTCTCTTTCCGCACAGAGGCCTGTTGAAAGCATGATCTCTACAGCTCCAGTGACAATGTCCAAAAGTCTCAGAGAAGACTGCACATGTCAACCAAACAAAGAGTCCACATAAGAAAAAACAGAGACAACGATGACATCAGTGCACTAACACAAACACACAAGACACATGAAGAAGAAACCTACCCTGTGTTAGACTGCAACAACTCGCACAGTTTATTGAAGGTCTCTGGGGACATGGGGTTACTCAACTGGCTGGATGAACTAGAGGCTGACTGCTGGGACATTTCTGTACAAACATCAAGATGGCTTTAAACCTCGACATGGAACATTACATGAAACAGTTATTGTGTGAATGCTAGCTGTGATAAACAATGATAATGCAGCAATAATATAATAGCTGCTTATGTTCTTGTACTGGCACTTGGCCGTCTTGACAGATGATGATAGTTTGTTACATTGTGCTTCAAAGCTTTACAAAAAAGGCGTAATAACCTCTCCATAGCACAAAGCCTGGGCTGAATTGTTGAGACTGTGTTGCCCATGCAGCATGATCCCATTCAAACAAAACTAGCTGCAGAAGCTGCCAGATCAGCAAAGCAATATTTAACTGTCCGCCTGTTGGAGCTTCGACCTTAGACGTTTAGGGCCTGGTCTGCCCTTCCATGACATTTAGTCTTTAGATTGCATTTGCATACACCAGAATAAGGCTTGTACCCTGCCAATTGTGCTCCTGCGCCCGAAGCCAATGTGGACTATAAAAACATAGGTATAGCACCATATGTCCAATGTGCTTTAAGATGTGTAAAAGGGATCTTTACTTGTTTACTGACATAAACATCCTTGGTCTGAAATGATAATACACACCATACATATTTTAATTACAACCCAACAATGGTTGAACAGGTACCGCTATTACAAATACAACACATTAACTAAACACTAAGATTTTAGGACTATCTCAAGACATCATCAAAGAAAACATAACCGAATCTGTCCTGACAAAAACGTCATTGTTAGGTCTAATTAGAGAAATGAATCTGGCACATCCTCCTCAGGACCAGGCCTCGTCAGGAACAACTCAACACAATGAAAGATAATGCCAATCAGCTGAAAGCCGCATAAGATTGAACTGAATTTGACAAGCACAGATTGAAACATATAAAGTTAGAACTAAGTCAAAAAAGAGCAAAGAAAGGAAAGACAATCAAAATCTGCATAAACCACCTACCTCAATACCAACATATTATTATTAATATTATCGTGATATTATCCTCATTATTTTGATAAATACACTTTAAAGTAACTAGCTTGATGAAATTTTTAAAAAAGAAGAGACAAGTTACATATTTTGGTACATTAAAAGATATAACACCCTTGTAAACACCATACTGGAGTGAAGAGTTAAGGACAGGAGAGCCAAGAGGTAAATAAAGTGATACAAGTTGGAAGATTGCAAGGCATGAACGAATAGCAAGTTAGTTGTCATTGTTTACAACAATGGAGAGAGACAATGTTGTTGGAGAGCCATTGCAGCCAATCTTCAATATGGAATTGGCTCTTAGTTGATTGAACTAATTACTAATTAATTGTAGTAATAATAATCTAATATAATAAAACAGAAAAGATATTTACAACTACAACTGAACGTGAATTAGTGAGTTATTTACTGTGTTAGCCACTGTTTAATTAGTAGAGCGTAGATAGATTATGTAGATAAGATAGTTTAAAGTTTGGTTAGCATATCAAATGGCATTTGTTTTTCGAAGTTCGTTGGCAGGCCTTTGCCTTTCCCGACTTTACGTTAGGTAACAATCGTGAAACTAAACTTTAACATCAAACTTTTCAAACTCCCTCAACAGAACTGTTATTAACAGTGTTAATATTAATTATTAATAAATAACACCGCATTAAATCTGTTACTGCTACTGTGCTGTAGTGGTTCCCAATCTCATCTCTCAGAGTTAAAGTGAGTTGCTGAACTGAACTCAACCAGTTCAGTTTGAGTCAGCGATTGTGAGATTTAAAAAAAAAAATCACCATAAAAGTTTTTATTAAAACAAAATCACAACAAATGACAAATTAAAACAGACGGAAACTTTTATAATATAAACCAATTTTACGCACACAATCATGAACAGAATAACAATATACTTACTTATAAAGTCATAATATCCGTGGAAAACAAGTGAATCTACTTGAAGGAGTCGTGAGCGAGGAGACAACAGTTCATCCTGCCTGCCCACAGCTCACAGAAACCAAACCATAACAATCACAGTCACAGACTACTTCCAAAACAAGCCGGTTATCTTCTGCTAGCTAATGGCAAGGCACATGATGATGATGAACTAGCTAATAATCCATGCGCGTAGTTCAACTTTCGTTATTGCACTAATTTCGAATTATTTGGCCATTGAGAGGTATATAACATAGAAACTTTCTCAACTAACAAAATAATGTATATTATTTCTTATTAATTACTTAATTTCTATAACTAAGCTAAATAACAATAACTATTTCTTTAAGCGTAAGAATTATGCCGCTGAGACATTCTATTGCGCGGGAAGATCTCAGCACAAAATAATAATATTAAAAGTATCATTATAAATAAAGCTTTACTAACTCACTTTCACTTCTCAACGCTTATATTATATCATTAACAGGTAAGATAAATCAAATTTATTAATAGTAAAATTATTATGTAATTTGCTCCTGTACATTGTTATTGTCATGATGGCGGCAGTCACAAGTCGGCACTTGACTTCATGTTGAACACACAAAACGTAGTTTTCATGACATTGCAATCATCTGCCATTGTATATTTAGTAGCGTGGTAAAAAAGTTTGCATGAAATGAACTTTTCTGAGCTTTTCAGACAATCATCCCAGCTCTGCAGGTTTTCTCCAGACGGCAAATACTTGGTAACTAATGTAAACTAATGTTGTTTCTTGAATTTTGAGAGAGAACATACATATTTATTATTATACTAGCTGACCCTGCCCTACTTCGCCCAGACCCTGGTGGGGAGCATCTCATTTAATTCATATAAGTAGTCATATAAGTTCTCGTTCCCGTTACCGACTGACTGTCTGTCTGTCTGTCTGTCTGTCTGACCCGGCCCGGCATTGCCCAGCTCCTGGTGTGGAGCATCTCATTTAATTCATATAAGTAGTCATATAAGTTCCCGTTCCCGACTGTCTATCTGTCTGTCTGCCTGACCCTGCCCGGCTTCACCCAGTCCCTGGTGGGGAGCATCTCATTTAATTCATATAAGTAGTCATATAAGTTCCCGTTACCGACTATCTGTCTGTCTGTCTGTCTGACCCGGCCCGGCATCGCCCAGCTCCTGGTGTGAAGCATCTCATTTAATTTATATAAGTAGTCATATAAGTTCCTGTTCCCGACTGTCTATCTGTCTGTCTGTCTGTCTATCTGTATGCCTGACCCTGTCCGGCTTCGCCCATTCCCTGGTGGGGAGCATCTCATTTAATTCATATAAGTAGTCATATAAGTTCTCATTAAATTCATGCAACAAAAAAAGTAACTTAAAAGAATGTCCTTCCACACACCATCCATTATTTTTAATGAAAACTCTTTCTAATCACCTGCATGACTACAGTAACTTCTTAAGCAACAAAAGATGAGTTACAATGTTATGCATTGTGCATTATTTTTATGAAAACTTTGAAAATGCCTTACAGATTGTATCATTATTTATTATAACTCATATGCCGGTACATAACTATGGACAAAGAGTTTATAAATCTTTGAAAACGATGTCACAATATGACTATAAGTTATACAGAAAAGTTACGCCCCTTGAAATAACTTTTACAGAGTTAGGTCCCCTGAGATATATGAAATTATAATGAAAAATTAAAAATGAAATAATACTGAGTAAGCAGGCGATTTCACACTAACAAAATATCACAGTTGGCAGCGCTGGAATGAAAGGAAGGCGTGTAGAAAATTTCATCTCAATCGGATGGGCCGTTCGCGAACAAATAAAGGACATACATACATACATACAGACAGACAGACAGACAGACGGAGATCCTAATTTATATATAAGATTATGGCAGAGCACTGAGGGGGTGGGGAAGCATGGGACGGCGCTGCAATACATTTCCCGTGCATTTGCCAAATTTTAGGTACTATGATTTGGTACCGGGTATGGGAGAAAAGTCTCTAAATCAACTTCACTTCAATAGATGCAAGTCCATTTCTGGAATCAGACTACGGTAGTCTACACTACCTGACCTACACTACCTGTCCTACACTACCTGACCGCCAGTCAGGTCTTCCAACAAAGGTTTGTACTTGGTGAACGAGCACCTAGTAGGTTCGATCATGATTTTCACTTTGAGTATTTACTAATGAGGCCACCACAGATAGATAGGCCTTGAAAAACCAAATCTAATAGTAGAGAGTCCCATCGTGCCGTTACCGGAAATGAAAAAAAAGTGATATACGGAGTCACCCCACGATGATTCACAGTGTCCTGCAAAACACTATGTATAGACCATGCATTCTTTCGACGTCATTCATTCATTCAAACCTCACATGACAACACACGTCATCCTGGGTTTTCCAGGAAAGGTTTGCCTAATATTCCGTGCACAGCGATTAGTTGATATCATCATGACCTTTATATATATATATATATATATATATATATATATATATATATATATATATATATATATATATATATATATATATATATATATATAAGAATATATTTCATACTTACCGTAATTAATTAATTTTTTTTTCGCTGTTTATAGAACATCATCAATTATAGATGTACTTTTGAATTCTGCATACAATTTTAAATATATCTGGAAAGTTTCATCGCCGACGCTGCTTAAATTGTGGATGAAAACAGCATTTTCTGCGAAGATGTGTTTTTGTTCTTTGTACATATCTATCAGACTGTCATGTGCACTTTGTAACACTATTCTGGCGCTGTTTATAGAAAATCGTCAGTAATAGGTGTACTTTTGAATACTGCATAAATTTTTAATATATCTGGAAAGTTTCATCGCCGATATTGCTTAAATTGTGGATGAAAAACATTTTCTGCGAAGACGTACCTTTGTAAATGGGGAAACGCATGGGCCATGGCGGCTGCGCATGCGCATATCGATCAGACTGGCATGGACACTTTCACTTTGTAACACTTAAAACACACAAAACGTGCAATTTGACCTATTAAAGTTAAAGAGAACACAAGTTTAAAGATTAATAATAATTTATTTGTATACTTGTACTATTTTTTTTATCATTTAACATGACGGAACATATTGATGAAGTCCTATTTCATATCCGTCATTGACCGTCTGAGAGACAATCTCGGTTGAACCGGAAGCGAAGATAAAAATGACACACTTTTTCAGCACCAAAGTATGAATAGCATCTCATTTCTGTTATAGAAATTTTGACATTCAGGTGTGAATATCTCTGCTTAGAACTGACATCCAGGCATCATTGAGATACCATTAGATTTTGTTTTTCAAGGCCTATCTACTGTGGTTGCCTCATTAGTAAATTTTTTTTTTTTTTTGCATATTCTTTACAGGACATCGCTGTCAACACCAGTATCTTTTAGCTATATGTTGATTTCTTGGCAAGATTACGCTCAGTAGTTTGCCATTGCTTTCTGAGTGGCCGGCTCACATACCCCGTAAGTTACCGATGCGATTCGAACCACTGCTGATTCTCACCGTCATCACGTTACCCACGAGAGTATACAAGATTACGGAGAAAAGTCACTAACCTCTAAGCCACGAAGCCGGCCATTAGTAAATACCCAATTTTAAAATCACGATGAAACCTCCTACTATATGTCAATTCTAAGCAAAGATATTCACATATGAGTGACAGTCTCATCTCATCTCATTTCATCATGTTCCTCTTGTACCTTGCGGTGTCGAGGTGAAGTATAAACATCGTGAGAGTGCCAAATTATGGGCTTCATGTATCGATATTCCCATGGACTCTGCTATTCCCTCTGTCCAACGTTTACGTGGTCAGCCTCTTCCTCTGTTTCCATCTGGTCTGTACATCATTGCTTGTTGTGGTATGCTGTTGAATGGTAACCAACTTGCATGGCCAAACCATTTGACTTGCTGCTTTCTAATAAAATCTAGTGCTGCTATAACCCCCACTTTAGTTCTGATTTCTTCATTTCTGATCTTTTCTTGATACGTTGAGTATTCTTCTCAGGAATCTCATTTCTGTTGTTGTGATTTTTCTTTTCTCTTTTTCTGTCATTGTCCAGGTTTGGCATTGGTAGCATAAAGTTGGTAGGAAGATTGTGTTGTAAAGTGCTTAAAGATCTTAGAAGTTATTAATACATGTTTGTTCTTTAGTATTGGTGCCATTTGTCCAATGAGTTGGTTTGCCTTATTGCATCTATTTTCGATCTCGTCTTCTGATCTGCCATTTGATGATATTATACTTCCTAGGTACTTGAAACTCTTTACTTGTTTCAAGGGATGTTCGTTTAGGTGAATTGTTGTTTTTTCTTCTTTAGTTATAGCTATTACCTATAACTGACAAAGTGACTATTCATAATCAAATTGTGAATAAAGCTAAGTTTTATTCATAATCGAATTGTGAATAAAGCTCAGTGTTTGGGAATGTCCTGAGTGCAGTGATGTCATTTCTTTGCTCAACGCATCCCACAGATGTACTACTACTTCTAGTAGTTGCAACTACTGGGAAGTGCACTGGGACTGATTTTTGCATGTGGATTTGCTGTCCCTATTACTAGTGTCCCTCATCATTAAATGAATCCACTCCGACATAGGTATGTGTAATTTACTTCCCTAAGTCAAGGACGAGAAGTCAACATTTTAGTCCAGCTGACTAGTGATGGGGTTGAACCCACTACCTCGGCATCAGCACACTGGAAGTTTAAGTGCAAGTGCTCTTATCCATTTGTCCATATTAACCTCCACAATTAAGCTTGAGTTTTTATATATAAACTTAGAAACAGTAAAATGTGTAGCATTTGTGTGTATGTTTTTCTAGCAAGATGACACTGACATGCTAGAAAAGGGAAATGTAGGAGTTGTAGCATGGTGGTGTGAAGAGTAGTTTCTGTTTGTGTCTCATGATGAGACACGTGATTTCTGGCACTTCTGTTGAGCAGGGTGTGTTTGTATCTTGTGATGAAACACCTGATTTATGGCACTTGAGCAGAGTATATGTGTGTCTTGTGATGAGACATCTAATTTCTGGCACTTCTGTTGAGCAGGGTATGTTTGTGTCTTGTGATGAGACATCTAATTTCTGGCATTTGAGCAGAGTATGTTTGTATCTTGTGATGAGACATCTAATTTCTGGCACTTGAGCAGAGTATATGTGTGTCTTGTGATGAGACATCCAATTTATGGCACTTCTCTTGAGTAGGGTTTGTTTGTATCTTGTGATGAGACATCTAATTTCTGGCATTTGAGCAGAGTATGTTTGTATCTTGTGATGAGACATCTAATTTCTGGCACTTTTGTTCAGCAGGGTGTGTTTGTGTCTTATGATGAGACGCCTGATTTATGGCACTTCTCTTGAGCAGGGTACGTTTGTGTCGTGTGATGAGACATCTAATTTCTGGCACTTCTAATGAGCAGTATATCTGGGCTCAGTGTTTGGCATCATTTGGATGACTGTACATGGAGTTTGTCCATCAAAAATGATGATGACCATTCATTTAATCCAGTGGGGTTGAAGTTGGATGAAGAATGACTTGTGCAATGAATTGGATTAAAGTGAGGAAAAGTTGTGCAATTCATCGACCTCACTCTCTCGCCTGGGTCCATCTGAATCCAGTGGCAAGACAAGTCAAGATGACTGGAGACGAATAAAGGTGCAGTGGGTCTCTAGGGCACTCTATGTGCCTTGTCGTGCTCATTATGACCCACAACGCTTTGCAGGTAATTGCCTTCTTGCCCGTTCAATCATCGATTTCTTCTGCGCAGTCTACCGAATCCTGTCTTCACATACTGGGTATACCCTAGTTCACCGATTGGTTTGACACTGAATTGGTTACCCACACCTGGTTTAGCCAGCCTGTCACAGCCGTTGTCCAGGGGGTGGTCGCTGTTGCGTAGAAAGCCTTATGGTTTCTCAGTCTTGTCTGTACACAGCCAGGGTACAGGTCTTCAGATAGGGCTTACAAACTGATTGTTGCCGGTGGATTTTAAGCTACTTTGTGGTGATGCTGCAGGAGGGGCTTCCCTCGCTGTCATATTTCTTCTGCTGAAGTTAAGGAGTCAGATGGTGTCAAGGCAAAATTTTTGTTTGTTCATGTTCAGCCTGGGACATTCTGTCTCTTGAAAATGGCTGACCTGCGCACGGCAGCTAAGGTTGAGATAACTTCTGTTGGTGGCGTCTACCACTACTTTCAGTTTCATTTTCAAGGGATAATATAATCATAGTGTAATTTTGCTGCACCATATATTTGTAAATATTTGCATGTATTGCTTGCATTAAGATTGTAACATCAGGGATTTTAGGAATATCTCTGATGCTCTTAAGTTATGCTGGTGAGATCTACACACAGAAGGTAACCTGAAAGCCAGGGCATTAGACTTTGTTTCATTTTCACGGATAATATATTCATAGTGTTATTTTTCTGCAGATTTATTTGTAAATATTTAAGTTTATTGCTTGCATTATGATTTGTAACATCAGCAATTTTTGGAATTTCGAAGCGCTTTGGGAAGACTGTTCGTGTAGGTAACCTGAATGCCATTACCTGACTTAAGAGTTAAAACTCAATCTCCCAGAGGATTCTCTAGAATCAAATCTGGCATGCTTGTGTGATGTTCAACTAACTGATGGCAGGTGTTGAATTGCTCCTGTTTTTGCATTTACCAACAGGCATCCAGTGCTGACTACAGGCTCGTGGTCCGAGATGTTGACACGCTTCAGATCCAACACCTGTACTCCTGCCTGGACGCTGTCCAGTACATCGAGGTTAGTGAGCTGGTTACGGTTACACGAACATGTTACAGCAACAGTAAGTGTTAGTTAGTCGACACATCATCCTCATTACATATCGAACCATTCAGCCCAAAAGTGCTCAGATCCCCTCCTCAGCAAATCCTGCAGTGTGTAGCGGCTCACGACACCAGTTCTGTTTTGGTTTATTAATCTTCTTTGGCTTCCTGTATAGTGTTCTTGTTTGGCCACACCTCTTTTAACTTGCATGTTCTCACCGCCTGACCACACTTGTAGATTCACAGTCATCGCTTGATTCTCGAAAACGACTTACTTCTCGTAGAGCATTCATTATATTTGTCTTGTCCATGGCTCATCCGCCCTCCACAGTAGCCTTGCCTGCTAGCCTGACAGCCTGCTCATTTCCTTGTACTCCACTTCTTTTTTAACGTAGGAACCACTTCTTTTTAACAGTAAGTGTGATCCAAGGTAGTCACCTTGTCATCTTCTACTGATTTCTAAGCTTGGGAAGGGGAGAGTGAGAGCACAAACCCCACGGAGATGGTACTCTGGTATCTCGTGAGAGGAAAGGTATCCACATCAACCTTGCTCCAGTAGATGCGAACCCATGTCAGGGTTCAAGGCCCTGAAATATTGAACTGAAGGGTCACTCTTGCCGAGAATTCACCAATCAACCAACCTATCATGACAGAGAATTCACCATTCAACCAACCTATCATGACAGAGAATTCACCAATCAACCAACCTGTCATGACAGAGAATTCACCAATCAACCAACCTATCATAACAGAGAATTCACAATTCAACCAACCTATCGTGACAGAGAATTCACCAATCAACCAACCTATCATGACAGAATTCACCAATCAACCAACCTATCATGACAGAGAATTCACCAATCAACCAACCTATCATGACAGAGAATTCACCAATCAACCAACCTATCATGACAGAATTCACCAATCCACCAACCTGTCATGACGGGGCCGTGTACTCACAAAGTTAAGGTCATAGCATATTTTAGTCAGAATTACGTGCTCAGCCATAATTTATTAATTGCCTTGAGATGTTTAATCATCTTAAGTGACTTCCTGTATCTGAATGTGCTTATATATCATCAAAAGGTTGTCATTGCATTGCATTATAATACATGTCTGCTATGATATTAACAACTTCATAGTCATAACGTTCCACTTTCCGCCATTCATTTTTGTTTGGTCCAAACTTACTTTTTTTTTTTTTAAGTGTTTAAATCGGGATGGTTACTTGATAGTTGTTTTTTAAAATTTATTTTACAGACTTTCTTTGGCTTTTGTTTTTCTTCTATTTTATTGATGAGTTTGATTGAGTCAAGAACTGACATCACAGCACTCGGGACATTCTCATACGTGCTACGTTCTCTTATTCAACAGCCAATAAAGAGTCCCAATACTAGTGAATTCAGTAGAAGTTTAATTATATATCTGTCTGGCCTTTCTTCTGAGTTTTGAGTGTTGGCCAGATTACACTCTCTTTGCTGGCTGTTGAAGGTGACATCGAGGACAGAGCATGCACTCCGTAGCTCTGGCGATGATTCTTATGAATTATTTCCATATATGTACTTATCTTCTTCTTCTGCGTTCATCCTGAGACTTTTTTCGGATGTGATTGCATTGTGCCTGTTTACAGCAGAGCTGCATTCTTGCACTGTTAGGCCGACACATCCGACTTCTGCAGTAAGTACTTATTATACTGCAGGAAATACACAGTCACCCTAGTAGAGCCTGCCTGCTGGGGAAGAGGCCTGAAACATCCAGATGACGTCCATACACCTGGTGTTTCCCCACACACCAGACGCCCAACGATAATATTTTATTGATGTGCTGTTTAACATCATCATCATTCAGTGCTTTGCCAGCTAGCATGGGTGATCATACCCCTCCATAAATTATGATCTCCGACGGATGGATCACTTCGTGTGTTGACTCCATTCCAGGCCATGAGACAAGACTGTCAAGAATTTTCTCACGTTGTCTTCCTCTGTCTTTCCACAAATCTTTCTTGTTGTCACATGTTCCAGTTTTTGTCTTCTCATAACGTGGCCAAAAAGTGGTGACTGCTTCTTTCTAATGTTTGTGATAAGAGGTATTTGCGACTTAGCTTCCTTGAAAATGTCCACATTGCTCATTTTGACTGTCAAATTAATTTTCAGCATTCTTCTATAAAATCACATCTCCAAGGCTTCCGTGGATTTTTTTGCCTATTTACTAATTGTCCAGGATTCGCACCAGAATGTTAAAATTGGTGCTATATAACATGCAAGAACTCTTTTTCTAACGTTCAAGGGCAAGGACTTATTGCACAAAATGTTCTATATTTAGGTTGCAGTTTTTGCTTGTCCTATTCTGTTTATCTCGGTGATGCATCTTCCATCTGATGTTATTCATGTGCATAATCTGAATTTGTTTAAAATTCTTATTTAACCCAGTTCTTTGTATTATTATTACTGATATTCTTCTGTTCTTTCTTAAAACTTCTTATTGCGTCTCCATACTCAATGTATCTTTCTGCTACCTGTTTAGTTTCATGATATATATTTATTGACCATGATATAGACATGTCTAGTGTCTGGCAGTGCTACATGGAGCTGTGTATTTGTATTCTTCAGTGGTCCAGCGACTCCCAGTTCATCCTGTGCGGCATGTTCAAGAGGGGCTTGGTGCAGGTAAAATAGATAGTTGTAAAAACACAAGCAACCATTTACACACTGTAAGATGTTTGGATATTGTTATTTCTTCTTTGTACATGTTCAAATATCGATATAGATGCTAGTTGAAAAAGAAGTCCTAATATTGTAGCATAAAAGTGTTTTAACCCCAAAATCAACTCTCCGAATCATGCTGAATGAGTCACCTAGTATGCAAGCGTAGGCCTAGTTCTGTGACTGAAGCCCCCATTGTGCCATTGTACAACACTTCCATTGTAATACAACTTGTGGTTGTAGCAAAATCACTGCTGGCTTTCTGAACAGATCTGCGGTGCCAGCATGCCGAGAAGGCCCATGTGTGAGGAAACAGAGCAAGGGGAAGGCAACTGCAGTAAATGGAGATGGATGGCTTGCCACATTGCATAATCTTAACAAGAACACAGACCTGATCTATGACTGTGATCATGTGAGATGGCTTACCATGACCTTCCACACTTATCGGCATGGCACATGATGGTAATGAGTAAAAGAATCTCCCTTGTGTTGTGTCTCCACCGTACAGTGGTTGATCGGTTTGTGTGTCCCAATGACCCCAAGAGCTAAGCCGACGGTAGCGCAGCTACTGGTAGGGTCTCCCATGTCGGACAGGTCAAGGAATAGGAACCAAAGAGATTTACAAACATGCTGTCTTGTAGTTAGACTGGGGACAGTCAAAGGCTAGGGAAAGCTAGCCGAAAAAATGTTTTTCAAAATCAGATGTACTGAGCCACAGTCTTAATGAAATAATGCAATTCAATTAACCTTATGTTAGATGCATATCCTTTATAGAATGTAGCAGTCAACTCCAGGATGTTTTGGCCGTTTGTGATTCCTGGGCAAGTTTTACGTTGATTAGTTTGCCATTGCTTTCTGAACGACAGGCACTCGTACCATTGTATGTAAACCAATGCACGGTAGTCTGCTTCCAAATCGCCCGCAGCTGTGTTTTGAGCATAGTATGCAGGATTAAAAATTGCATTTGTAACCCCAAACCTTATGATGTAACAGTAGAAAGAATCTGTAAATATGGTGATTCTTATCATTACCTCTGTGTCACAACAGCCATCGGATATCACTGTGTATCCTGGATATTTTTTAACTATCAACTTGTGTAATGTTTACACCTTAAAAATGCTGCTGGCACCTGGCCGTGTTGACAGATGATAGTTTGTTACATTGTGCTTCAAAAAAGACATAATAGCTACAACCCTATGGCGGTAGCAAATGTGACTGATCAGACCAATTTATGCTTTACCAATACAAGGGATGAAGTTATACCTTTCCCTGGCACAAAGCCTGGGCTGAATTGTAGAGACCAAGTGTTGCTCATGCAGCATCATCCCTCTCTCTGCATGCCTGGTTTACTCCAGAGGAAAGGTAATACGTCTGAAATACATAATATACTTAGCATATTGGTATGCAACCTTGATTATGCCTTTTGGCGCAATGTTTTAATTATGGAGAAGAATAATTAAGGACAAATCCAAGGCCCTTTTTAAATAAAGTTTATTCGTTCCGTTTTCAGGTATGGTCATTGGAGATCCCAGACTGGAACTGCAAGATAGACGAGGGATCTGCCGGTCTGTGTCATGTGACTTGGAGCCCTGATGGCAGGCACGTTTTAACAACTGCAGATTTTCATGTGAGTAGAACCAAATCGGGAACTATCACCCAATCTGTTCAATTTGTGCAGCAAATTAATAGTAAGACCTTTCAAGACATGCCCGGGATATCAGTTGATGGGCATAATGTAAACAACCTGCATTATGCTGATGACATGGTTTTGGTCGCTGAAAATAAAATAGTTATAAGAAATGAGAGATATAATTGCAACAGAAAGTGAACACAGGGTTTAAGTCTGAAAAACAGTTGTATTGGTTATTATACATAAGTAAAGCAGTAACGTGGCTCAAGACACAGACCTTCACTCCAGCATGTTTCATTAGTGACTTAATGAGTATGCTCAGGAAGATAGCGATAGGGTGGGTCCGAAGACAGTGGTTGTTGCCTCTGGAGCAGTCACAGCTGGCAAAGATTAGTTTCATTTTCATAACAGGGCATGCGAGTGTACAAGGAAATGAGCAGGCTGACAGGCTTGCAAGGTAAGGCTACTGTGGAGGGCGGGCGAGCCATGGACCAGGCTGCTATACTGAATGCTCTACAAGAAGTAAGTCATTTGCGAGAACCAAGTGATGACTGTGAATCTACAACCATGGTCAGACTGTGAGAATAGCAAGTTAAAAGAGGTATGGCCAAACAAGAACACTAAGCAGGAAGCCAAAAAAGATTAATAAACCAACGCAGAACTGGTGTCGTTAGCCGCTACACGCTGCGGGATTTACTGAGGAGGGGATCCAAGCATTTATTGACTGAATGGTTCGATGTGCAGTGAGAATGATCTGTCAACTAACTATTATACAGAAAAAGTGGATTCCCAAATGCAACATCAAAGTTCCCACCAATCTGAAACAAGCGAATGTATTTAAGTATTTGCGTATCACAAATCGAAGATTTATTAAGGAAGTTAAATGTATAATAGCCCAAGCAAAGGCAGCATTTCACAAGATAGATGAAGAATATTCTCTGCAATTTATCTTTGACATTTGGATTAAGAAAAAGAATTATCAATCTATGTAGAGCCAATCTTGATGTACAAATCAAATTATAAACAGCAGACACATTAGGAATTATGTATAAGCTGTAGAGATATGGTTTTATATAAAATGATGAGAACACCGTGGACAGATAAAAAGAGCAATAAAGATATCTTGAAAGAAGTTAGCTCTCAAAGAGAACTGGTTGCGGCATAAAAGAAGAGGAAAGCTGAAGTATGTTCTCACAATGAAAAAGTTGGAGTACATCATCACAGCAGTAAAGTTGGAGGGGAGGAGAAGCAATGGTAAATCAGTAGACAAGATGTTAGACAGCTTGACATCATAGCGTGGAGGAACATCAATATCAGAAATGGTTGGCATTACAAGAGACAGAGAGCTGGAGAGAGACATGATTACTAATTCCACATGGCATGGACTGTAAGAATAGATACCACATCTACCTGAACCACATCTGCCAGAACCACCTCTCACAGAACCACCTCACCCAGAACCACATTACCCAGAACCACATCATCTAGAACCATATCTCCCAGAACCACATCATTTAGAACCAACTCACCCAGAACCACCTCATCAGAACCACATCACCCAGAACCGCATCATCTAGAACCACATCACACAGAACCACATCTCCCAGAACCACATCACCTAGAACCACATCTCCCAGAACCACATCACACAGAACCACATCACACAGAACCACATTGCACAGAACCACATCTCCCAGAACCACATCATCTAGAACCACATGACCCACAACCACATCACCCAGAACCACATAACCCAGAGTGCTGATTGATCTACAAACATTTGTGTTTGGCGCAATGTGCCCATTGTGCCTGAAGACGTGTGTGCTATCACTGTACGAATGGATGCAGTATTTTTGTCCTGTTTCAGTTGCGGATTACAGTCTGGTCTTTAGTAACAAAGTCAGTTTCTTACATTAGGTACCCGAAACAGTGTTCAAAAGGTGAGTTGTGTTTATTGGTTTTGGTGGGGTGGTTGGCTGGCTGGCTGGTTGATTGGGTCGCAGACTGGTTGGTTGGTTGGCTGGTTGATTGACTGGCTTGGTGGTTGGTTGGTTGGCTGGTTGTGAATCCTGTGGAAGACTGACTTCTAACGTTTGTGACTGATGCATTTGTGTTCAGGTCTTATTTCCAGTTGCACAGTCAAATCAGTAATTTGACAGAAGGAACAGCCAGATGAAGCACACGATGACTGAAATCAAAAATAAGAAAGTTATCAGTAATTGAAGGCACTGTAGTAAAAAGATGGAATGAATACATAAGAGTTATATGATCTAGACAGCAGAATTAACAGAAGAAAGACTTTTTATAGATACAGTGGCTATGATCATCGACCAGTACGGACACTGGCAAGAATGGAAGCAATGATAGGCTACCTTTACAGATACCTACAAAACTAGAGCAGCCAAAGAAACTATGAAGAACAGACATAGAAACAAGATTTATTGGTGAGACCACATGCAGAAAGAATCTTATATACACTGTGGGGAAGAGTGTGTCAAAGTTGTTCCTTATTGTCTTGCCAAGTATGTCAAAATTCTTCATTATTGTCTTGCCAAGTGTGTCAAATTTTCTCCATTGTCTTGCCAAGGAAGTACCCTGTGTCAGACTTATTCCTTATTGTCTTTCTAAGTGTGTCAAAGTTCTTCATTATTGTCTTGCCAAGTGTGTCAAACTTTTCTCTATTGTATTGCCTAGGAAAGACTATGTGCCAAAATTCTTCATTATTGTCTTGCCAAGGAAGGACCTGTGTCAGACTTATTCCTTAATTCTTGCCAAGTGTGTCAAAATTATTCCTTATTATCTTGCCAAGTGTGTCAGAATTCTACCTATTGTCTTGCTAAGGATGGACTATGTGTCAAACGTACAAGAAAACTAAAAAAAAAGGAACAATCCACAGGACAAAAGAAATAGAGGTAGACCTAAAAACACATGGGAAGAGAAGAGAAACAGAAATGAATAATGCATGAAGGACTTGGATGGAGCTTCATGAGAATAGCTAAGGGTAGGAGGGCTTGGAGAGCAGTTGGTTGAGAGCCTATGTTTCAGTGGGAGATAAAGGATACAAGAAGAAGAAAAAATAGCATGGAATGTGAGACATCTGGCTGATGATAGAGACATTTTGAAATACAAATGGGGACAAAGTTCTGCCCAGGACAAGACAAACCACTTAATGGATGGATGGGTAGATGGAAGGAATGTCAGTTACTCCACTTTGCAACCTATTGAAAATGTGCACATTGTAACTTACTGCACTTTGCAACCTATGTCAAACAAGCATTTGAAAATGTGAACATTGCACCTTACTGCACATTGCATCTTACTGCAAATTGCACCTTACTGCACATTGAGGGGTGGCCAAACAAGAACACTACACAAGAAGCCAAAGAAGACTGATAAACCAACACAGAACTGGTGTCGTGAGCCGCTACACTCTGCAGGATTTGCTGAGGAGGGGATCTGAGCACTTATGGACTGAATGGTTTGATGTGCAATGAGGATGATCTGTCAACTAACTAACTAACTACACATTGTAACTTCTCCTTTGTTCCACTTTAGAGGGGACTTGATCAAACCCAGTTGTGCACCTTAAAGGTCAGTGTGTCTGACTTTAGCATGCACATGTGTACGTACGTACGGTTGCTTCCTCTTGACAGATTCCATCCAAAGGTCACGGCCTCTTTCTACCCGTGGGTAGGTATTCTTGCCTAACAATTTTGCCAGGGCTATGGCCTACTCTTTGTGACTTCCACATACCATGGGATTTGCACACGGGACCTCCTGTTTTTCGCCCTTATCCGAAAGGGCTAGGTACCCTATCTCACTACCCAAGATAGCCGGGGGATGTATGATATCATTACGTGCCAATGCTTAACATAGCATCTTAAATTATGCAGCTGCATTTGATGTACAAGAGGGCTTCAAATGAAAGCCTTAACATTTTGTTTTGTGTGAGGTGAATATATTCTGAAAAAGTACAGAACAAATGTATCATTGGGTTCAATGCAAGTCCTCGTACTTGTAATTTACGATACCCCAAGTCAGGGACGAGAAGTCAACATTGTTTAATTGTATATTTAATTGATTCGCATGTCCTTGGTTCTCTCTTGTAGAAGTGTGTCTTTCCTTGCCGTTTCAGGAATGGATTTTAGCCGAGGGGGCAAGCACATGGCACTAGCCGAACGTCGAGACTGCAAAGATCATATTAGCATTTTCTCTACTCAATCTTGGTCATTGCTCAGGGTAGGTTAGTGTTTTCTAAACCAGATTTCTGATGAATGTGAGTCTTAGGCCATTTCACTGTCAACAACAACAACAAAAATAACTTTTTTTTAAACTTACATGTTGTATTTACATGTAGAAACCACAAACAATACATTGCATGATTTATAGCCTGGCATATTTTACTCCATATCGGGTGCATACTGCAGAGTTGTATATCATATGAAGTGAATAAATGAATAATACTTTAGCTGAGAAATACTGTTGCAGTGAAATAAGCGATAAATCGTGTAACACATTCTTTTTGGCTTCTGTGTTTAAGTTCACAAAGGGAATTCATTGTTTTGAATTAAATGTTATAGAAAAATTTTTAGAATGTCATGTAGACAAATACAGTAATAACTCAGTGTTCGTTGAATTCAGTTATCATCGGTTTCTGTGTTCGTCAATTTTTTTTTTGAAAAATTTGTCTGTTTTTGTCCCTTGTCTCGGATTTCGTCGGCTTGCCCATGTGACCTCACTGCCAATTTTGCGAAAAGAAAGGGACCCATGCTTTCCAGTGTTTTTGTGCTTTTTTTTTATTGATTGCGAGTGCTAATACTACAGTTATGTGTAAGTGATTACTGCGGATACAAATTCGGTGTAATGTGTTTATTTTGCATTTTTCAGTTTCAAAATGTAGTAACATGTAAGATAAAATCACATGTGATCAAATCTCATTGTCCATGTGACCATGCTGCTAATTTCTTATTGTTTTTAGTATTAAACACTATATTCTCTATAAAATGTGTTTTTGGTATGTATTTTTGAGTGTCTAGAACGAATTAATTAGATTTACATTAATTCATATGGAAATAATTGCCTCTGTTTTTGTCGGTTTTGGATTTCGGCGATTGTTTTCAGACGAATTATCATGAAAAACCAAGGCTTTACTGTATTGACATTTGCAAGATCTGAACATCAAAGAAATCTGGCTTGTAAACAGTACCATGTCTCAGAAACTGAAATACTTTGGCCATGTGGTTTTGACTTCCGGTCACGAACATGGAGGATAGGCAGTGAAATGGTTAAGGCCTCTGGAGTGTTTATGCTTGTGGCCACCGCTTGCATTCGCATTTTCCTCATGTTGGACTGGTAGTTTATGGTTCCGTCACCCTGCTACTGAGTTGAGTGCGATGCTGTGAGCTGTGAATTTTGTGTGAAATACTTTTAAATCTGCCCGAGTTTGTGGAGTGTGAACTGCATGTTCAGAGCAATGGCGACTGGCTATATCCCAGAGGTGAGCGGATTTTGTGCCTTATGAACAATGTGTGCTCCTGGTCTTCTGGTTGACTGCCGCTTCCTTTGACGATGAACTGTGTTTCGTGGAGGACTGTTATTTTGGCATTCTGGAGACCGCATTATGTATAGTGAACTGTTTTTTGCATCTGTCCGAGTTGTGGCGTCAAATGCATGCTCGGAAAATGGCGTAGCTGGCTAGAAAACACCTAGAAATGAAACAACAACATCTAGAAATATCTGCATGTATAGATGCTGGAGTGTCGCAGAAGTGACCGGCTTTTTGCCTTATTTTCTAATGACTGCCGTTTCCATCGATGAAGAACTGTATTTTCGTAGAGGACTTTTTTGTTGGCATTCTGGCAATGGCTTTGTGGACAGTAAAGTGAATTGATGATATCTTGGGGTGACGTATAGGAACTGGTTATATGATTGATTGATTGATTGATTGATCTAGGAACCGACATCACATCATTCGGGACATTCCCATAAGCGCTCCGTCTCCATCCTCAGCAGCCAGCGAAGAGTTCCAACACTAATAGTTCCAGTAGCAATCTGATTATATGTCCGTCTCGCCTTTCCTCCGAGCGCCGAGCGTCGGCCAGAACCCCTCGTCACACCTCGTTGTCTCATTCTTACCAGACCATGGTGCTCCATCTGCTCCTCCGAGGTGTACACGTGCTCCCACAAGGCCGCAACCACGTCTGCCTTGTCCTGCATCAATACTCCACCAAATTTTGCCGAGCCAGCCAATCTGTCCGCCTGTTCATTCCCCAGCACACCGGCATGCCCAGGAGAAAAGATCCAGGTGATGCTTACTACCCGTGACCTCCGAAGCGAAGCAAGCCACTCTGCACGAAGCCTACCTGTTCTCACCCTTCTCAGCATGCTTTCTGAGTCAGTTACAATCACAATGTGTGTATGTATCGTGTTTTCTATCCAGCGGAAAGCTGCACTGACCGCCTCCACCTCCATTCTTAAGCTAGATGTAGTGTTATCATACGCCAGGCTCTCCTGCACCAAACGCCGACCATTAGTTTTTGCCAAGAACCCCCAGGCACTTCTACCTCTCAACACTGACCCATCCGTGTAGATAATCACATCACCCGGGCGAGAATTTTCATGAATTAGTTGCTGAATTTCCACTTCCGTGGCCCCTGCTGGCCACTCCCTGCACTCCCGGTTCAATGTTATTACAACTCTGCACAAGTCTGACTGCACGGCTGGCACTCTGACCCACTCCTCTCCTCGCCTGATGTTCTCCAAGGGGCACACCTGTCTGATCGTATCCTCCGCCTGAGCCATCCATGATTTCCCTCTTATCAGTCTCTGACCCTTAACTACGTCCAGCGCCTCATGCAACGGGTGATCTGTGTCTGCAGCTACTCTGAGGTATGCCTTCGCTTGCATCACCTTGTGCCTACTAGCAACAGTAGGAAGACCAAGGATGTAACGCATACACACTACTGGAGTGTCTCTGGTGCATCCCAGAATGACCCGCATCGCTTCATTCTGTATGCGCTCTAATTTCACCAGCTGACTCTTTGAGACAGTAAGCATTCCTAGTCCATAATCAATCACTGAGAGGATCAAGTGCTGGTATAGTGTGAAGAGCATTCTCTGCTCTATGTCCATTGCAGCCATAGTTTTAAGTGCATTGAGTCCCTTTTGCGATCTTGTCACAACCGTCTCCACATGGTCCTTGAAGGACAGACTCCTGTCAAATGTGATTCCCAGATACTTCAGTTTGTTCTCTCTGTTGACGCTTCTACCATCTATCGTGAGGCTTGGGGTATCATCTCTCACAATCCTATTGTCCAGAGAGCACCACAACACCGCCGCCTTTTCCGGGTTGATGACAGCACTCATTTCAGTGCACCAGTCAATCACTTTGTCCACTGTCACCTGTAGCTCCTGGGCTGTTTGATCCCTATTTCTCCCCTGCCTGTATGCAAGAATATCATCTGCAAATGTTAGAATCCTTCCAACCCCTGGTGCTTCTATGACAGGACATTGATATCTTGGGTGTGAGGTATAGGAACTGGTAAATGATATGAGAGTGACAGCCATGTGGTACTGGAACAGGTAAATGACAGGACATTGATGATATCTTGGGTGTGAGGTATAGGAACTGGTAAATGATAGAGAATTATTAGAGTGACGGCCATCTGGTACTGGAACTGGTAAATGTCAGGACATTGATGATATCTTGGGTGTGAGGTATAGGAACTGATAAATGATAGAGAATTATGAGAGTGACAGCCATGTGGTACTGGAACTGGTAAATGACAGGACATTGATGATATCTTGGGTATGAGGTATAGGAACTGGTAAATAATAGAGAATTATGAGAGTGACAGCCATGTGGTATAGGAACTGGTAAATGACAGGACATTGATGATATCTTGGGTGTGAGGTATATGAACTGGTAAATGACAGGACATTGATGATATCTTGGGTGTGAGGTTTAGGAACTGGTAAATGGTAGAGAATTATGAGAGTGACAGCCATGTAAATGACATAGAATTATTAGAGTGATGGCCATGTGGTACTGGAACTGGTAAATGATAGAGAATTATGAGAGTGATGGCCATGTAGTACTGGAACTGGTAAATTGACAGAGAATTATGAGAGTGACAGCCATGTGGTACTGGAACTGGTAAATGACAGAGAATTATGAGAGTGACAGCCATGTGGTACTGGAACTGGTAAATGATAGAGAATTATTAGAGTGATGGCCATGTAGTACTGGACATGGTAAATGACAGAGAATTATGAGAGTGACAGCCATGTGGTATGGGAACCGGTAGATGATAGAAAATTATGAGAGTGACAGCCATGTGGTACTGGAACTGGTAAATGACAGAGAATTATGAGAGTGATGGTCATGTGGTATTGGAACTGGTAAATGATAGAGAATTATGAGAGTGACAGCCATGTGGTATGGGAACCGGTAAATGGTACAGCATTATGAGAGTGATGGCCATGTGGTATGGGAACTGGTGAATGGTACAGAATTATGAGAGTTATGGCCATGTAGTGTGGGAACTGGTAAATGATAGAGAATTATGAGAGTGACAGCCATGTGGTACTGGAAATGGTAAATGACAGAGAATTATGAGAGTGACAGCCATGTGGTACTGGAACTGGTAAATGACAGAGAATTATGAGAGTGACAGCCATGTGATATGGGAACCGGTAAATGATAGAGAATTATAAGAGTGACGGCCATGTGGTACTGGAACTGGTAAATGACAGACAATTATGAGAGTGACAGCCATGTGGTACTGAAACTGGTAAATGACAGAGAATTATGAGAGTGACAGCCTTATGGTATGGGAATCGGTAAATAATAGAGAATTATGAGAGTGGCGGTCATGTGGTATGGGAACTGGTAAATGGTACAGAATTATGAGAGTGATGGCCATATGGTATGGGAACTGGTGAATGGTACAGAATTATGAGAGTGATGGCCATGTGGTATGGGAACTGGTGAATGGTACAGAATTATGAGAGTGATGGCCATGTGGTATGGGAACTGGTGAATGGTACAGAATTATAAGAGTTATGGCCATGTGCCATGGGAACTGGTAAATAGTACAGAATTATGAGAGTGATGGCCATGTGGTATGGGAACTGGTGAATGGTACAGAATTATGAGAGTGATGGCCATGTGGTATGGGAACTGGTGAATGGTACAGAATTATAAGAGTTATGGCCATGTGCTATGGGAAATGGTAAATAGTACAGAATTATGAGAGTGATGGCCATGTGGTATGGGAACTGGTAAATGGTACAGAATTATGAGAGTGATGGCCATGTGGTATGGGAACTGGTGAATGGTACAGAATTATAAGAGTTATGGCCATGTGCTATGGGAACTGGTAAATAGTACAGAATTATGAGAGTGATGCTCTGTAAGGGACCTGCTGTTTGCTAATGAATGAAGGGGGCTGCGTGGTCTCGAGGTATGGTGTCCGCCTCGAGTGCTGGAGGTCCCGGGTTCAAGCCCCAGTGAGGACCGGGATTTTTTCACATGGACTTCTAGTAAAAATTTCCCCTGGTCTCTAGGTAGTGAGATCGGACGCCCGTGTGTATTGTTGCACACGTAAAAAATCCCTTGGCAGTTGGAAATCGAAAAAGAGTAGCCTAACGGTGCTGCCCGGGCAAAATTTGGTGTTAAAAATCTACCCAAAGTATTTCAGGATCCTCGCCGATGCAACAGAGTTCGTGCATTGAGCTGAGTTTCTCCAGACTCAGGTTTGAGTTAGGAGAAGAACGGAGCACTTATGGGTTGCACTAGTGTGCCGTGATGTTGATCCGTCGACTAAACTAAACTAGCTAATGAATTGTGATGACAATCTCGGTTTTGTTTTCGTATTTCTAGCTTTCTTTCTGGCAGCAATTTTAGTATGAAACCTTTTCTTGGCTGTAAATGTTGGACATCACTTTGAGTGTGAAACCTTTTCTTGGCTGTAAATGTTGTTTGTCTGACAGCACTTTGAGTGTGAAACCTTTTCTTGGCTGTAAATGTTGTTTGACATCACTTTGAGTGTGAAACCTTTTCTTGGCTGTAAATGTTGTTTGTCTGACAGCACTTTGAGTGTGAAACCTTTTCTTGGCTGTAAATGTTGTTTGACATCACTTTGAGTGTGAAACCTTTCCTTGGCTGTAAATGTTGTTTGTCTGACAGCACTTTGAGTGTGAAACCTTTTCTTGGCTGTAAATGTTGTTTGTCTGACAGCACTTTGAGTGTGAAACCTTTTCTTGGCTGTAAATGTTGTTTGTCTGACAGCACTTTGAGTGTGAAACCTTTTCTTGGCTGTAAATTTTATTTGTCTGACAGCACTTTGAGTGTTACACCTTTTCTTGATGTAACTTTCTCTTAGTCTGACAGCACTTTGAGTGTGAAATGTTTTCTTGATGTAACTTTCTCTTTGTCTGACAGCACTTTGAGTGTGAAACCTTTTCTTGGCTGTAACTTTCACTTTGACAGCACTTTGAGTGTGAAACCTTTTTTTGGCTGTAACTTTCACTTTGTCTGACAGCACTTTGAGTGTGAAACCGAGGACCTGGCTGGGCTGCATTGGTCACCAGATGGCAGAGTTCTATGTGTCTGGGACTCCTGTCTAACGGTGAGTATCTGTGTCAGTCTGAATATGAAGTTCTACATGATCTAGTAAATGTGTAGTTCTATATGATCTAGTGAATGAGAAGTTCTATATGATCTAGTGAATGAGAAGTTCTATATGATTAGTGAATGAGAAGTTCTATATGATCTAGTGAATGTGAAGTTCTATATGATCTAGTGAATGAGAAGTTCTATATGATCTAGTGAATGTGAAGTTCTATATGATCTAGTTAATGTGAAGTTCTACATGATCTAGTGAATGAGAAGTTCTACATGATCTAGTGAATGAGAAGTTCTACATGATCTAGTGAATGTGAAGTTCTATATGATCTAGTGAATGAGAAGTTCTACATGACCTTGTGAATATGAAGTTCTCTTACCTTACCATGACCTAATGAATGTAAAGTTCTATCACTTGAATGTGATTATCTGTCACTTGTAATCTGCTGTGGAATTACATCTGTTTACAAGACAGACTGCAGGATATGAAACTAGCAAATGAATGTGTCTGTCATACTTCCCCCATCAATAAAATGTCTGTGTCTGTTGTACTTCCCCCATCTATAAAATGTCAGTGTCTATCATACTTCCCCTATCAATAAAACATCTGTGTCTGTCATACTTCCCCTGTCAATAAAATTTATGTGTCTGTCATACTTTTCCCATCAATAAAATGTCTGTGTCTGTCATAATTCCCCCATCAATAGAATGTCTGTGTCTGTCATACTTCCCTCATCAATAGAATGTCTGTGTCTGTCATACTTCCCTCATCAATAAAATGTCTGTGTCTGTCATACTTCCCTCATCAATAGAATGCCTGTGTCTGTCATACTTCCCTCATCAATAAAATGTCTGTGTCTGTCATACTTCCCTCATCAATAAAATGTCTGTCTGTCATACTTCCCTCATCAATAGAATGTCTGTGTCTGTCATACTTCCCTCATCAATAGAATGTCTGTGTCTGTCATACTTCCCTCATCAATAGAATGTCTGTGTCTGTCATACTTCCCTCATCAATAGAATGTCTGTGTCTGTCATACTTCCCTCATCAATAAAATGTCTGTGTCTGTCATACTTCCCCCATCAATAAAATGGCTGTGTCTGTCATACTTCCCTCATCAATAGAATGTCTGTGTCTGTCATACTTCCCTCATCAATAAAATGTCTGTGTCTGTCATACTTCCCTCATCAATAAAATGGCTGTCTGTCATACTTCCCTTATCAATAGAATGTCTGTGTCTGTCATACTTCCCTCATCAATAAAATGTCTGTGTCTGTCATACTTCTCTCATCAATAGAATGTCTTTGTTTGTCATACTTCCCCCCACCAATAAAATGTATGTGTTTGTCATACTTCCCCCATCAATAAAATATCTGTCTGTCATACTTCCCCCATCAATAAAATGTCTGTGTCTGTCATACTTCTCTTATCAATAAAATGTCTGTCATGTTTTTCTCTCACAGTACAAGGTTCTTCTCTATTCCCTGGATGGACGATGCCTGGCTCACTTCAGTGCCTACGACCTTGCCCTTGGGGTAAAGTTCTTGACCTGGTCCCCATCCAGCCAGTTTCTGGCCATCGGCAGCTATGACGAGAAGGTTAGTGTGGATGACTCCGCCTTCCTCATGCCAGGGACTGTATGTGATTGGTATTTGGCGGCAGTTGTAGATTCCCACATGTAGGGCATGGATAACATCAAATGGAAGATGCATCATTGAGATAAAGAACAAAATAGAGCAAGAAAAAATTGCATTCTATCAAATGAAGAATGTTTTGTGCCATACGTCGCTGTCCTTGAAAGTTAGAAAAAGAGTTCTTGCATGTTACATAGAACCAGTTTTAACATACGGCTGCAAATCCTGGACAATTAGTAAACAGGCTGAAAAATCCCCTGGAAGCCTTGGAGATGTGGTTTTATAGAAGAATGTTGAAAATTAATTGGACAGCCAAAATGAGCAATCAGGAGTTTTAAGGGAAGCTGAGTCGCAAAGACAACTTATCACAAACATCAGAAAGAGGCAGTCATCATTTTTTGGCCACGTTATGAGAAGACAAAAACTGGAACATGTTGTGACAACCGGAAAGATTTGCAGAAAGAGAGATAGAGGAAGACAGCGTGAGAAGATTCTTGACAGTCTTGTGTCATGGCACGGGAGTCAACACACAATTTGATCCCACACGATTTGATCCATGACGTCGGAGATCATAATTTGTGGAAAGGCATGATTGCCCACGCCAGCTGGCAAGGGACTGGATGATGTAGACTCCTGTCAGTTCCAGTTATTCACTGTTGTACAGGGGAGTTGTAGACTCCCATCAGTTCCATTTATTCACTGTTGTACAGGGGAGTTGTTGTAGACTCCCATCAGTTCCAGTTGCTCGCTGTTTCATAAGGGGGTTGTTATAGACTCCCATCAGTTCCAGTTGTTCACTGTTGTACAGGGGAGTTGTTGTAGACTCCCATCAGTTCCAGTTGTTCACTGTTGTACAGGGGAGTTGTTGTAGACTCCCATCAGTTCCAGTTGTTCACTGTTGTACAAGGGAGTTGCAGTGGCTATCATATTTGCCTGCTGGCCTAGTGATCAACATGTTTGAACTCCATCAAGGCATATTTTTTTTAAATAGATTCAGTACCAAACAAAAAGTAGGTTTAGATGAAACAAAATTTGACAGCAGAAAATGGGAAGTAGGGGTGTGTCAGTTATGACTTAAAAGTTGTTAATATGGTAGCAGATGTGTTATATTATACATCAAATTAAAGGGGGTTGCGTGGGGAAAACTACTGTATATAAGTCTATGGCAGACATGGAAAGTCAATTCAGATTATTAATCATCTGATGGCACTTAGTTAATTGAACCAGCCGGCACAGCCTAAAAGAGTCTGTACGTGAAAGACCATTTGCACGCCTTCAGATGTATTGAGCATACAGTGCTGGGCTACATTTTTGAAGACAATTTGGCACTGGGTGGACGTTGTGGTCAGTGTCACACTAGCCGTCTTTACTTCCCAACACATTTTGACCCGGGAGTGCAGTTCAATTTTAAAGCTTCAAATCCGCCCTGATACAGATTGAACCCGAGGCCTCAGGCTGGCAGGTGAGCCACTACCCTACCATGGCTTCCCAGTCAAAAATGGGTACCAAACAATGTCCTGAGATGAAGAGGCAGTGAGCATGATATTAAGCACATCCACCATTTATCTGAAATCCATATTGGACTATTAGAGTTAATGCCGTACTCAGAAGAGAACTGTCAGACTATTAGTGGGGAGCCATGACAGGGATCACTGGCTCATAAGGTACAAGGCTTGTCTACAGAACAGGGTTAAACGTTTTTCCAAGGATCATATGTATATAATAATACTACACATGTCCCTGACCTCTTTGGTAGTGAGATAAGACACTTAGCCCTCTAGGATAAGAGCAAAAAACAGGAAGCTCCTAGAGCAAGTTGCAGACATTAAAAATCCCACAGCAGCTAGAAATCACAAAGAGCAGGCCTGCAGGCTTTTGCCCTGGCAAAAATGTTAGCAACTAAAACCAATCTATGGGTAGATAGAGTCCGTTGTAACCTTGGATGGAATCTTCTTCTTCTTCTTCGTTCATCCGGAGTTTTTTTTTCGGATGTGATTGCGTTGTGCCTGTTTACAGCAGAGCTGTGTTCTTGCGCCGTTAGGCCGACACATCCGACTTATGCGGGCATTTGTTGACCGGGTTAACCTTCCCGGGGGGATGGAATCTGTCTAGAGGAAGAAAATCTTACATAAATGCGTACTGATGTTGGACACACTGACCTGTGAGGTGCATCACTAGGAGTGACACACTCCCCTCATAAGAGGAGCGAAGGAGAAGCAGAAGAAGACCTCCCATCAAATGTCAGTTTGTGCATAAAAACATCGAAGCTAACATCAAATGCCCAGCATACCTTGAGGCATGTAGAAGGGGAATGTCAAGTCTTAGTCAGATATGACTGAGCAACCATATGTCAGTAGAGGGTACTACCGAATGTTGGGTCTTAGTCAGATAAGACTGAGCTACCGTAAGACAGTAGACAGTACTACCTGCTTTCTGTTAGCCCTTGGATTTTAGTCAGATATGACTGAGCTACCATATGACAGTAGACGGTACTACCTGCTTTCTGTTAGTGCCAAATGTTGGGATGTCAGGTCTTAATCGGATATGACTGAGCTACCGTATGACAGTAGACAGTACTACCTGATTTCTGTTAGTGCTGGATGTTGGATGCTGAGTCTTAGTCAGATATTACTAAGCTACTGTATCACAGTAGACCTGCTTTCTGTTAGCGCTGAATGTTGGGTCTTAGTCAGTTGTGACTGAACTACCATATGACTGGAGATGCTACTATCTGGCTTCTGTTCGCGCCGAATGTTGGGCAGCACTCACCAAACCCAACATCCCACATTGTGGCTTCGGGGGGTGGAGCATAATTGGGAGGATACAAGTCTTATCCTGGTGCAAAGAAATGCAGACTAAATGTCATGGCAGGGCAGACCAGGCCCTAAGCCTTGGTCGGCAACTGGTCTAGGATCGAAGCTCTGACATGCAGACAGTTAGAGCATTATTTTGCTAATCCGGCAGCTTCTGCAGCTTGTCTTGCTCCATACGTATTGATGTTGCCTTTTCTCTGGAGTAAACTAGGCAGGCTAAGAGAGGGATCATACTGCATGGGAAAGACATGGTCTCTAAATTCAGCCCAGGCTTTGTGCTATGAAGAGGTATAACTCCATTTTACAAACTATCATCTGTCAAGACGGCCAGGTGTCAATCAGTTTAATTCATTCTGTCTTAGCCCTTGACAGTTGAGAGACAGGAACTGTAATATTATATAATGATGTTATGTTTGTGTTATCATAGTGCTGGCTTGTCTGTCTGTCAGGTCCGCCTGCTGAATCACATTACCTGGAAAACCATCGCCGTGTTCAGTCACCCTGAGGTCATCGAGGGAACAAATATGGTAAGTTTGTCACCTGTCTCCTTGTACATTCTTTCGGAAGCTGGAACCATATCATCAGCTGATTCTGTTGCACTTGGCCACTATTCAAAATACTCTCATGGTTCATTCTGACAGACTTGTGTTGATGTAATGTGGCAAGGTGTGTGATACAGGGGCCTGTGAGGCAAGCATAGAATAGTAACAATTGTGTGATACAGTGGCCTGTGAGGCAAGCATAGAATAGTAACAATTGTGTGATACAGGGGCCTGTGAGGCAAGCATAGAATAGTAACAATTGTGTGATACAGTGGCCTGTGAGGTAAGCACAGAATAGTAACAATTGTGTGATACAGTGGCCTGTGAGGCAAGCATAGAATAGTAACAATTGTGTGATACAGTGGCCTGTGAGGCAAGCATAGAATAGTAACAATTGTGTGATACAGTGGCCTGTGAGGCAAGCATAGAATAGTAACAATTGTGTGATACAGGGGCCTGTGAGGCAAGCATAGAATAGTAACAATTGTGTGATACAGGGGCCTGTGAGGCAAGCATAGAATAGTAACAATTGTGTGATACAGTGGCCTGTGAGGCAAGCATAGAATAGTAACAATTGTGTGATACAGGGGCCTGTGAGGTAAGCACAGAATAGTAACAATTGTGTGATACAGTGGCCTGTGAGGTAAGCACAGAATAGTAACAATTGTGTGATGCAGGGGCCTGTGAGGGAAGAAACGTATAGTAACCATTGTGATGCAGGGGCCTGTGAGGGAAGCAAAGTATAGTAACCATTGTGTGATACAGTGGCCTGTGGGGTAAGCAAAGTATAGTAACCATTGTGTGGTGCAGGGGCCTGCGAGGGAAGCAAAGTATAGTAACCATTGTGTGATACAGTGGCCTGTGGGGTAAGCAAAGTATAGTAATTATTGTGTGATGCAGGGGCCTGTGAGGTAAGTGAAATATAGTAAGCATAGTGTAATAGTAACCGTTGTGTGGTGCAGGGGCTTGTGAGGGAAGCAAAGTATAGTAACCATTGTGTGATGCAGAGGCCTGTGAGGGAAGCAAAGTATAGGAACCATTGTGTGATACACAGGGAAAAATCCAACAGATGCCCTCTATTTTTGATTGTTGAATGGAAGCCTGCCTGCCACTCTGCCCGAAGCATGCCTGTCTTCACCTTTCTCATCATACTTTGTGAGTCTGTCATGTGTATGCTGCTCTTTCTCCAGCCAATAGAACACCACTGTGACTAACTCCACCTCTATCCTCAGATGTTATGGTATCATATGCCAGGCTCTCCTGTACCAAACACCGTCCACCAAGCTGCGACATGAACCTCCAAACACTTCAACATCTTAGCACAGAGCCATCCATGTAGATTATTACATCACCTGGTCGTGAATTGTCGTGGATCAATTGTTGCACCTCCCATTCAGTGCAGCCTATCCCTACATTCCTGATCCAATGTTTATATGGCCATGCACAGATCTGACTTTTCCACTGACATTGTTTTCTTGATGTCAGGTCACACTGGCCCTGGGATAGGTTACAGAGTTACTGTTCTTTGTTTCCCTGATGTGCTGTAAACATATCACTGATACAAAGACATTAACAAACTATGTAAATATTATGAAATATGACTTGCTCACGCTCAGAAATGTTTGAGAAACAGATCAAATGAGCTGATTATTTGTCCATACATGGTCACTGAAACACACTGGTCGTTTTCCCTGTTATTATTTTGTTTAACTGCCATGTTTAAGCTGACTATTGGTCAGTTTCAAATCCTACCTGTCTTTCTCTAGGTTGTGTACAAAGAGGTGCAGAGCCGAACCCCCACAGCTCCACCCAGCATGGTTAAGAATCCGACTGCAAGCTTATTTTCACCTCAAAGTAAATGTAAGTTAATGTGATGAAACCAAGAATATCTGTTCCAATGTGATTGATTGGCTCATTGACTGATTGTTAGACTGGCTGATTGATTGATTGACTGAGTCACTAGAATCAATGTAAGTGATTGACTGAATCAACATTCAGGACTCACTCATATGTACTCTCAGCACGTGTGGGAGTCTATGTATGTTCATTGTTGCCCAGTTACACAGATTTTGAATGCAACAATGTTATCCCCACATTGTTCATTGTTGTAGGAAATCAAAACTATAAGGTACGTGTAACTCCTGCGGAAACACTGTGTCCGTGTTTAGTATCTCTCACTTTTTTACAGGAGTTAAACATACCTGACTGATTTTTTTTCCCTGTCATCATTCATGTTACATAGAACCAGTTTTAACATACGGCTGGGAATCCTTGACAATTAATAAACAGGATGAAAAATTCCTCGAAGCCTTGGAGATGTGGTTTTATAGAAGAATGCTGAAAATTAATTGGACAGCCAAAGTGAGCAATCTGGACGTTTCAATGGAAACTGAGTTGCAAAGACAACTTATCACAAACATCAGAAAGAGGCTGTCATCGTTGTTTTGACCACATTATGAGAAGAGAAAAACTGGAACATGCTGTGACAACCAGAAAGATTTGCGGAAAGAGAGACAGAGGAAGACAGTGTGACAAGATTCTTGACAGTCTTGTGTCATGGCATGGAAGGGAGTCAACATACAAATTGATCCATACGTCGAAGATCGTAATTTGTGGAGAGGCATGATTGCCCACACCAGCCGTCAAGGCACTGGATGATGTCATCATTGAAAACACCTAAAGTAGTTCCAATCCTCACAGGAATCAGTAAATCCATCGGCCTACAGCAACTGACTGCTCCAGTCCAGTGCTGACTGACCAGTCTCCTCATGTGCTTGCTGTGCTTCTCTTTTTTAACCATATAAATCTTCAATCGGCACACTTTCTGATTCATTCAGCTGAAAGTCCTGGCTTCTGCCAGACTCTAAGGACATCCCTGATATCAGCTCAATCCTCATTGGTTGGCTATCTGATGTAGTGGTAGTGCCAGCCAACCTCTCCACTCTTTTATTTCCCACAATATGATCATTTTCATCACAAACCATTGTTAGTTACAAGTAAATACTGTCTGGAATGTACAAGAGTTGATCCACATTTCTCCATTGTGTCTATATGTAACCTAGACATCTGTATTCCTTTTAATACATTGTTTACTTTCACAAATTATATCCACACCCATCCATCTCTGCATAGTACATCCACATTTGTACATCTATGTGTATCGTTTACACTTAACTCCATTTACATTCATTATACAACATACTCATAAAGAACATCATGACAACTGATCGAGGAGAAGAGAGGCAGAGACAGACCAAGAAAAATGATGCTGGATGGATTCAGACAGTGGCATGGAGGAATATCAGCAGCAGAATTGATCCAGAAAACCAAAGACCGAGATCTGTGGAGAGTCATGAACGCCTACGCCAGCTGGCAGGGCACTTTATGATGATGACTCAGAGAGAGCTGTGGTAGCACACTTGCCTGCAAGTCTGTGGTCATGTGATCAAATCCTTACTGGGGCAAACTCTTTTGCCAAAAACAGGCACGAGGAAATATTGTGTGGAGTAAAGGCATGGTACCGACCACAACGCCCACCACAAGCCGATTGGTCTGTAAAATATGGGGTTGGCACCATATACACTATATACCTCAAGGCATGGACAGAGATTCTTGACTTGTAAATATTATACTCTCATTATGTTCATATTTTAATTTCCGTCGCTCCTCTGTTTAAGATGAGGTTGAGCAGTGTCCAGTCAAAGTGCCTGTGGTCAAGCCAGCGGTCAACAAAGCTGTTCCAAAACTGGGGGTGGGCTTGCTGTCCTTCAGCTGTGACAACAAATACATGATCACCAGGAACGGTTTGTAACTTGTATTATTATAGTTATTATGTGGCGTATTATATGATACATCATATTGTCTGAAAATGGGGGAGGAGGCAGTCACAATTAGCGACTCAATGAGCATGCTCAAGAGGATACAGATGGGGTGGATCCGAAGAGAGTGGTTGCTGTCTCTGGAGCGGTCTCGGCTGGCAAACATTAGTTTCATCTTCGTGCCAGGGCATGCGGGAGTACAAGGAAATGAGCGGACTGACAAGCTCGCATGTAAGGCTACCGTGGAGGGCAGATGCACCATGGACCAGGCTGACATTCTCAATGCTCTACGAGAAGTAAGACTGTTGCGAGAACCAAGTGATGACTGTGAATCTACAATCATGGTCAGACTGAGAACTGCAAATTAAAAGAGGTGTGGCTAAACAAGAACACTATGCAGGAAGCCAAAGAAGATTGATAAACCAACAAAGAACTGGTGTCGTGAGCCGCTACACACTGTGGGATTTGCTGAGGAGGGGATCCGAGCACTTATGTACTGAATGGTTTGATGTGCAATGAGGATGATCTGTCGACTAACTAACTAACTAACAATGGCATTCTGCTGGCTGGAAGACAAACAGCACACACATGTTGTGATTGTAATGGACGCACAATGTAAGATGAATTTCTCTATGAGAAAGGTGAAGACAGGCATGCTTCAGGCAGAGTAGCTGGCTTCCATTCAACAATCAGAAATAGAGAGAATCTGTTGGATTGTGTCCCGCAAGACATGCTGGTGTTGTGGGATACGAGCAGGTGGACAGATTGGCTGGGTCTGCACCCCTTGGTGCAGTATTGGTGCATGATAAGGCAGATGTGGTCGGGGCCCTTTGTAATTGTGTTTGTAGTGCAAAAGAACAAGTAGATCATCACAGCTTGGAGAGAATGGTGCTGCAGGGAGTGACCAGAGGATCCGGCTGACACTCAAAACTCTGAGAAAAGGCCAGGCGAACACATAATCAGACTGCTACTGGTACAGTTAGTATTGGGGCTCTTTGCTGACTGTTGCAGATGACGAAGCATATATGGGAATATCCCAAGTGCTGTAATGTCAGTTCTTTAATAAATTTGTTGTTGTTATTGTGTTAGTTGTTTTCATCAAAATGGAGAGATTATAACAAGAATTGCCATGGCAAAAGAAGCCTTATACATGAAGGAAAATATACTCATCAATAAAAATAAAGTTGTCAATTGTTGTGTTGAAAATAGTGCTGAAGTGCTATGTAAAACCAGTATTGTTGTATGGACACTAGACAGACAAACTATTTCTGTATTGTTGTATCGGCACTAGACAGACATGCTATTTCTGTATTGTTGTATGGGCACTAGACAGACATGCTATTTCTGTATTGTTGTTTGGGCTTAGACAGACAGGCTATTTCTGTATTGTTGTATGGGCACTAGATAGACAAGCTATTTCTGTAATGTTGTGTGAGCACTAGACAGAAAAGCTATTTCTGTATTGTTGTATGGGCCTAGACAGACAAGTTATTTCTGCCAGAATGCCAACACAACAGTCCGCTACTAAAATTACAGTTCATCGTCAATGGAAGCAACAGTCACTAGAAAACCAGCAGTTGTATACACATTACTGCATAAGGCAAAACCAGTTAGTTCAGCAACCTGCCGTCTGCCATTTTTTTGAACTATCTAAGTCTATCATCCACTATGGCATATGGACCACAATTTTTATTGAGCTGTATTTATATCACCATAGGTCTCAGAAATTGTCATTAACCAAGCACTGGTTAAATAAGAATTCCATTTTTATACCGAATAGTCTGTTACATGAGTCATGTCACAATTTGATAATTCCCCAAAGAAGTAAATCGTAACTTTTGAACTTAAATGTTACAGAAAATTTCTTGAAGTATCATGGACCAGATAGAAAGAAAAAAAACAGATCTGAACAGTGAAGAAAAGTGACTCAAACAGCATCATGTCTCAGAAACTGAAATACTTTTGTGATTTTAAATATCAGTGTGGCTTAGAGAGAACAGTGATGGAATGCATGGTTGCTAGAGGAAGAGGCTGGGGATAACTAGCACGAGGATGGACACACGAAATTCAGAAATCTTTGACACGAGGCAAGAGAGCTGGTAAAGGGATGGAGGATCTTTCTGGCAGGCTGTAATGAAAGTGGCATTCTGTATCGGACCTGCTATATTATGATGAGTCTTTTCTCTTTATTTCTTTCTTTTGCTTCTGTTAATTCCAATCAATATCTATTACTTTATTTCTCATGTTATTTCAATGGTTAGTCAGGTCTTAGATACGCCTGAGCTACTGTATGAGTTAGGTCTTGGTCAGATATGCTTGAGTTACTGTATGAGTCAGATCTTAGATATGTCTGAGCTACTGTATGACTGTCAGGTCTTAGTCAGATATGTCTGAGCTACTGTATGAGTCAGATCTTAGATATGTCTGAGCTACTGTATGACAGTCAGGTCTTAGTCAGATATGTCTGAGCTACTGTATGACAGTCAGGTCTTAGTCAGATATGTCTGAGCTACTGTATGAGTCAGGTCTTAGATATGTCTGAGCTACTGTATGAGTCAGGTCTTAGATATGCCTGAGCTACTGTATGAGTCAGGTCTTAGATATGCCTGAGCTGCTGTATGAGTCAGGTCTTAGATATGCCTGAGCTGCTGTATGAGTCAGGTCTTAGATATGCCTGAGCTGCTGTATGAGTCAGGTCTTAGATATGCCTGAGCTACTGTATGAGTCAGGTCTTAGATATGTCTGAGCTACTGTATGAGTCAGGTCTTAGATATGCCTGAGCTGCTGTATGAGTCAGGTCTTAGATACGCCTGAGCTACTGTATGAGTCAGGTCTTAGATATGCCTGAGCTACTGTATGAGTCAGGTCTTAGATATGCCTGAGCTACTGTATGAGTCAGGTCTTAGATATGTCTGAGCTACTGTATGAGTCAGGTCTTAGATATGTCTGAGCTACTGTATGAGTCAGGTCTTAGATATGCCTGAGCTACTGTATGAGTCAGGTCTTAGATATGTCTGAGCTACTGTATGAGTCAGGTCTTAGATATGTCTGAGCTACTGTATGAGTCAGGTCTTAGATATGCCTGAGCTACTGTATGAGTCAGGTCTTAGATATGCCTGAGCTACTGTATGAGTCAGGTCTTAGATATGTCTGAGCTACTGTATGAGTCAGGTCTTAGATATGCCTGAGCTACTGTATGAGTCAGGTCTTAGATACGCCTGAGCTACTGTATGAGTCAGGTCTTAGATATGTCTGAGCTACTGTATGAGTCAGGTCTTAGATATGCCTGAGCTACTGTATGAGTCAGGTCTTAGATACGCCTGAGCTGCTGTATGAGTCAGGTCTTAGATATGCCTGAGCTACTGTATGAGTCAGGTCTTAGATATGTCTGAGCTACTGTATGAGTCAGGTCTTAGATATGCCTGAGCTGCTGTATGAGTCAGGTCTTAGATATGTCTGAGCTACTGTATGAGTCAGGTCTTAGATATGCCTGAGCTACTGTATGAGTCAGGTCTTAGTCAGATATGTCTGAGCTACTGTATGAGTCAGGTCTTAGATATGCCTGAGCTACTGTATGAGTCAGGTCTTAGATATGCCTGAGCTGCTGTATGAGTCAGGTCTTAGATATGCCTGAGCTACTGTATGAGTCAGGTCTTAGATATGCCTGAGCTACTATATGAGTCAGGTCTTAGATATGTCTGAGCTACTGTATGAGTCAGGTCTTAGTCAGATATGTCTGAGCTACTGTATGACAGTCAGGTCTTAGATACCCCTGAGCTACTGTATGACAGTCAGGTCTTAGATACGCTTGAGCTGCTGTATGACAGTCAGGTCTTAGTCATATACGCTTGAGCTACTGTATGACAGTCAGGTCTTAGATATGCCTGAGCTACTGTATGACAGTCAGGTCTTAGTCAGATACGCCTGAGCTACCGTATGACAGTCATGTCTTAGTCAGATACGCTGGATCTACTGTATGACAGTAGACATACTACCTGCTTTCTGTTAGTGCTGAAGGTTGGACGGCACTCACCAAACTGAACACCGCACACTGTGCCCATGGCTTCAGGCGGAGGAACGCAATTTGGAGGGTACAATCTTTATCCTAGTGCAAAGAAATGCAGCCTAACGACTAAATGTCATGGCAGGACAGATAGGCCCTAAGCCTTGGTCGGCAACTGGTCTAGGATCAAAGCTCTGACAGGTGGACAGTAAGAGGATTGTTTTGCTGATCTGGCAGCTTCTGCAACTAGTCTTGTTCCAGATGTATTGGTGTTACCTTTCTTCTGAAGTAAACTAGGCAGACAAGAGAGGTATTGTGCTGCAATTCAGCCCAGGTTTTGCGCTATGGAGAATTATAACTCTGTCCCTGGTCCCCACCATGGGTTGTGCTTATTATGCCTTTTTGAAGCACAATGTAACAAACTACCATCTGTCATAAAGGCAAGGTGCCAATATTTTAATGGTTCAAGAGTTCCTAAGCAATTTATATTGCTGTGCATTAAGTATAATTTTGATACTGCTTTCCATTTCTGTTTAGATATCATTGCACACGAATGAACATAGTGGTTGAGTTTCCTCGTTTTCTCTTAACTCTGTTTCTATGAATTTATGAATGCAGACAATATGCCGTGTATTTTGTGGATATGGGATGTTCCAAAACTTGCTCTGTGTGCAGTGCTGATACAGGCTAGTCCAATCAAATGTAAGATACTGTGAACTGTGCACATGTTATGTGCACTCATTGTGAATGTGTTTACATGTTACTGCACTCAGTTCTTTGTAACATATCCCAAATGTAAGATTCTATGGACTGTGTACATGTTGATATGTGTGCTCATTGTGAATGTGTTTACATGTTACTACACTGTTCTTTGTAACAGTTCCCAAATGTAAGACTCTGTGAACTGTGCGCTGATGTTGAAACGTGCACTCATTGTGGATGTGTTTACATGTTACCACACACAGTTCTTTATCACATGAGATGAGGGAAAGATGGAAGAAGTTACAGATTTTAATGAGAGTTAATAAGACATCAAGTTAATCAAATGTAGTGGAAGACAGATCAAGTAGATTTCTGTATGATAGAAAGAAGCACTACATTTGTGATAATGGTAACAATATCACACTGGTCCTGGTTCGGGTTATGTTTATTGTTATTATTATTATTAAGGGAAGGTCAGCATGGCTGAATGGATAAGCCTCGCTCTTAAACTTCCAGTGTGCTGATGCCGAGGTAGTGACTTCATTCCCTACACTGGTGTGTTGGACTGAAATGTTGACTTCTCATCCTTGACTTGGGAATGTCAATTAAGAATAGAGGAGGGTGTCGTCTTAGTGGAGTTCATAGAAGCTGCACTGATATTGTCAATGGCTCTGATGGATGAGGGTTCAACACCTAGGCCCATCACCTGCAAAGTGAGGGACAGACTGGCCACCTATCCTCCCATGCATTCATCCTGCAAAATGTAATGGCCCTGTAACATTATAGGCCCATAGCAGGAAACTACTTCAGGAGAAAATAGAAATAGGAGAAGAGGCAGAGGTAGGTTAACACGACACTGGATTCCAGACATTATTCATCAGGCAGGAGAGCTGGCGGAAGATCCGGATCTTTCTGATAAGTTGTGATGATAGTGACGTTTCTACACTGGTCTTATTAAACGATTTTTTAAAAAGAAGAGTCTGACATATGAGACTACGACCTCCAGCATGAGAATTGAGGTGGTAGCAGTCACAGTAGCATTCCATTGGTTAGAGGAGACCACTGCAACGCACATTGTATTCATTATGGACTCAAGGAGTATGCTAAGTTAGCTGGAGTAGGGAACGTTTCGAGTGAAATGGCTCACCTCTCTTCAGGGGTCACAGATTGTGAGAATTGTATGGATTTTTTGCCCTGGCCATGCGGGAGTGTGGGGAAATGAACAGGCTGATAGGCTGGCAGATAGGCTGGCAGGGAATGCACCTCTTGGTGGTAGATTACCTATGGACAAGGGAGAGGTGGTCGTGCACCTGTGGGACCAGGTGGATAAAGCAGGGGAGCAGATTGAGAACCTGTATGTGGAAAGAATGAGATTGCGGGGTATCGGCATAGGTTTTGGAAGAATCTCAAAACTGAGAGGGAAGACCAGGAGACCTTTCAATCAGTTAGCGGTGGGAACGATTAGTAGTATGATTCTTCGCTAGCTGTTGAACGAGGGGACGGAGCGTGTATAGGAATGTCCTGAGTGCAGTAATGTCGGTTCTTAACTCAGCTCAACTCAACTCAACACTTGTTAAATGATGATGATTATGTTAGGTTTAACATCTGGTTATTAGTAAAGACAGCAAAGAAAACTGTCCAACTATCCATGACTTGTTTCTGACAGGCGTAGCCTGGGACCCCCGACACCCTCGCCTAGCCTTGTGTACGTCAACCAACAAGCTGTACATGTGGTCTCCAGATGGCTGTCTGTCAGTCGAAGCTCCTGTTGAGGGTAGGTTCTTAACAATCTCATCTCCTGTGTATATACACATGTCAGGGTCTTAAACCTGGCTCGTTATACCTAACACATGTGAGACACGTACAAGTACAACATGATTGGACTTGACACACAACGATACTAAGTTCAATGGATTTATTTACAAGTCACATGCAATACGATCTAGTTTGGCATGTGATGATCATTACAATACATATGCAATACATTAATACACTTACAGACAACCCACAGCTTTACAGTCTATCTCACAAGATATACAAGCATTCGACTTTCGGGCACAGAACTACACAAAGCCTCTCTCTACCCACACGTCCGGTCCTGTCCGAGAACCCAAGCGGTCTGTCTGTTTCTCGCACAGCGCTTTCCCTCTGTAGATTGGCTTCACGAGGACTGCGTGCGTCTTGCTTTGTCCTTGCCTGACCGCTGGCTATCACGTCAGCCAGCAACTCGCGGGCAGGTAACTAGTACTCGCCTGGCGGGCGTAATGATGTTACTGCATCCCGGTTAGGGACTATTCGCCTGGCGGGCGCAACGATGTTCCTGCATCTCGGTTGGAGACATTCTAGATTCTGACACGCTCCCCCGGGGCTTATTCATGAAAGATCTTATATTTCATGTATAATCTATATATATACAGGGTATATATTTTAACCATGTCAGAATCGACCTTTCTGTTGTTATGTAAAGCATAGAAATACATAAGAATACATATATTGGCATAGAAATACATAAGAAATGCAAGTTGTATGTTTCAGACATGTGGTGTTCAATCTTTACCACTTTGCAAGTTTCATCCTCTCAATGGATGGTCACCTGAGTTGCAATATTGACCCAGTCAGATCGGTAGCACCAGCTTCCAAAGCAACTACCTCGCAACCTCTTAAAAAAAATAATAATATGCTGTTTGTAACAAAAAACATCGGGTAAGACTGTAATACGTCTTTTTTATAAGCCGTATTCAACGCACAAGCTCCGACCTCATTTGGCCGGGAGCTCTTATGTCGGTCTACAACGTCGGTAAACCTACCATGCCCAGTTGATGACTTCTTGGAGTGTTAACAATCTGGCAACACAATGGCTATTTATATACACCACATCTTCAAATACATTTCAAATTACCCCCCTTGGTGTAATCATGTAACAACAATTAAATGAAAGGGACATAATTTCAAAAACTATCAAATCTAATATATTACAATTATTCTTCTGTGTCTCAGCGTCATAGCTTGATGCTTTTCCATACTAGCTAAAAAATGTCGATAGTGTGAATAAGTTAATCAAGATATGATTCTAAGATTACACTAGCTGAAAAAATATTAATACACAATTCGTGTATTCGACATTGGTGTTTCATAATTCTTTTAGAAGCGTCATAACTTTTTAAGGTTTTATTTATCATCTGCTACTTTTGGTCTAAATTTTACAACTTATCCGGAAGTACACACGAACAGCTGATGTTGAAAATTCTATAACACACTTGTTCCGGTCTGATGTAGGAGTTCGGAATGTGAAACTGTTCTGATAGTTCATGTGTTCGTTGTTTCACTGAAAAACTTCTGGATTTCGATTGACTGCAGTGGTGTAAATGTCAAAGTTCAGTTCACTCTTTCAGTCACAGATTAAAATATCACTGGATATGTTCCACTCGCAGATACCACTGATAAATTGGATATTTCGCTTGAGGTAAGTTCAGAGCGAATGTGGCACTGTTCTTGTTTCGTAATATGTACAATTAATATTGTTCGCTTTCTACCACACGCTACACATTTATTCAAGACGATTACTACATTAATAATAAAATAAGAAAAATATATATATATAGTGGGACTGAACCCTATCCCATCACATAATAGACGGGCACAGCTTTCGTGGAGAAAAAAAACTTCACTGATGGCTGTGTTGGTCTGAGTGTTTTTCTGAAACACTGCACTCAGACACTAGTGCTTACTGGGTCATTCGGACAACGGGACAAAAGATCAGCAATCGTGTTGGTTCTGCCAGCGATATGTCGAACTTCAAAGCTGTAATCTTGAAGCAAAAAAGACCAGCGCGCTACCATCTGGTTGGTAGGTACCCCTGAAGTAATAAATTTCAATGGGCTATTGTGGGACTCTACAATAAAAGGAATCTGGACAATTTACTTATACCCACCACTAGAGCAAGGGCTTCCAATTGTGGTGTCGACCAAGCGCGTTCTCTTGGTTTCAATTTTCTAGAGACGTAGTATACAGGATGTAGAATGTTGTCATGTTCCTGTAACAGAACTGCCCCAATCGCCACGGAGCTCGCGTCTGTGCGCAATCTGAAAGGAATATGTAAATTTGGCAATTTGAGAATGGGATTCTTTAAACTATTCTCAGAAAAATATGATAACACTTTCTGGAATGCAAATTTTAGGCATTCATTTTTTACAATCTTCTCGGGTTGGTTTTTAGTTAGTAGGTTAGTAAATTTTTCTGTCAGTTCAGCAAAATCTGGTATGAACTGCCTATAATAATTTAATAGTCCTAACACACTTCTGACTTCCTTCTTCGTAGTCGGAAGTGAGAGTTTCAGTATTTTGGACACGATGTTATCGTCTGTCGTGACAAAGCCATTAGATATTTTATACCCCAAGAAAGAGATTTCTTGATAAGCCATGTCTACTTTTGTAGGCTTCACCGTCAGTCCGTGCTCTCTGATCCGTTCAAATGTCTGCTGTAATGTCTTTATGTGGTCTGTCATCGTCTTTGTGTGAACACAAATGCGGTCCATGTAACAGATAATGTTTGGTATGTCCACTAGTAAAAGTCTTGTCATACGTACGAATGTCGCTGGGGCATTGACCAGCCCAAATGGAAGTTTGCACCATTCGTACAGTCCCCAAGGTGTGGCAAAAGCTGTCAGATGTCTGCTCTGTTCGTCTACCGTTATCTGCCAGTAACCTTTCGTCATATCTAACTTCGTAAAATATCTAGAGTCTGTCAGTTCTGTCAGTAGGTCTTCACCGTTGGTCATCGGTTCCAGATCTAGAAGTGTTATTTTATTTAATTTTCGATAGTCTAAACATGGTCTTATCGTGTTGTCCTTTTTGAGTACCATGACCATAGGAGATGAAAAATGTGATTGGGATCATCTAATGATGTTGTTTTTCTCTAAACTAATGATTTCCTGATGTAAATTTTCTTTGTAATGCAATGGAATGGTGTAAGGTCTGCATTTTATGGGTGAGTTTGAAGTGAGCGTGATGTGATGTTGTACTAATTCTGTTTGTCCTGGGTTGTTGGAGAAGATGGTGTTGTACTGTTGGATGAGATGTTTGCAGCTGTCTGTTTCTGCTTGAGTTAAGTTTGGGTTTATTTTGATTTCTTTCAAGCAGTTTGTCGTGTCTAATGCAGGTGTTGGAATTTCGTCACTATCTTCGTCATCTTCATGGTCTATTATCACTGTACAAGCTGTTGTATCGTCTTGTTCGTTGTCTCTGTTGTAATATGGTCTTAGCATATTGATGTGGAATATTTGTCTTTTATTTGAATCTTGTAGTCTACTGCTGAAATCTGTCTTATTACTTTAAATGGTCCTTGCCAAGAATCAGTCAATAAGTGTCGGTCGCTAGGTAAGAGAAGAAGTACGTCCTGTCCAGATGTCAACGTTATTGTCCTGTTACCTTTGTCAGCATATTTTCTATATGTAGCACCAGATAGCTTTAGTGCTTCTTTTGCAATTGTACAAGATTTGATGATTCTTTCATGCAATGATGTAACATATACCTATGATGATATGGGTTTAAGCAAAGGAGTGGCTTCAGTTAACATTGACTGATAGATACTCAATGGGCCACGTGGTTGGCACCATAGATAAGTCCAAAAGGAGAGAATCCAGTACTAGAATGTGGCACTTCGCGATAAGCAAAAAGTATAGCAGGCAAATATAAGTCCCAGTTGTTGGGGTGTTCTTGTGTGACTTTAGCAAGCATATGCTTTAACTCACCGTTAAATTTCTCTATGATTCCCGTTGAGTTAGGGTGGTATGGTGAATTAAAACATTGTTTCACTCCTAACATTTTAGTGAAAGCTTGAGTAGATGTGAGGTGTATGTTTGTCACTAAGTTTTGATTAGGTTTGTATGGCGTTGAGTGTAATTGTAGGTCGTAATGTCGTCGGTCAACAATTTTTTTTCAAGATCACAAGTCACTTTCTTTCCGAAACTTTCTGCTTTCCACAACTAACTTCACCAATACAATCTAAATATATCTCAACACTTTACAACAATGATGACACATAACTTACATCAAGATGACATTCAGTAAGGACATAGACATCAAGTTTACAAGATGGCGACAAGGTCAAAATGGCGACAAGTTACACAATCACTGATGTTTTACACGTATACAAGTTCAAACACCATAATAATATACGAGGACGAATCTTCACGATACCATATTCAACTGTATGTACTTTACGTTCACATCTAGGTTCAAATCTTAATTAAATTAAAGCCGGATGAAAACCTTCACGATCAACTATTCTAATAACATATAAGGACGAACCTTCACGTTTAAATACTATAACCGGACGAGCTCCCACGTTCACACATGTCAGGGTCTTAAACCTGGCTCGTTATACCTAACACATGTGAGACACGTACAAGTACAACATGATTGGACTTGACACACAATGATACTAAGTTCAATGGATTTATTTAGAAGTCACATGCAATACGATCTAGTTTGGCATGTGATGATCATTACAATACATATGCAATACATTAATACACTTACAGACAACCCACAGCTTTACAGTCTATCTCACAAGATATACAAGCATTCGACTTTCGGGCACAGAACTACACAAAGCCTCTCTCTACCCACACGTCCGGTCCTGTCCGAGTACCCAAGCGGTCTGTCTGTTTCTCGCACAGCGCTTTCCCTCTGTGGATTGGCTTCACGAGGACTGCGTGCGTCTTGCTTTGTCCTTGCCTGACCGCTGGCTATCACGTCAGCCAGCAACTCGCAGGCAGGTAACTAGTACTCGCCTGGCGGGCGTAACGATGTTACTGCATCCCGGTTAGGGACTATTCGCCTGGCGGGCGCAACGATGTTCCTGCATCTCGGTTGGAGACATTCTAGATTCTGACATCACTCTATTGACAAGGGTGTGATGTTGCTCGTAACCTCATTCACTATAATGGTGTACTTTTACTTGTAATCTCATTTACTGTGTGAGTAATGTTGCTCATAATCTCATTCATTATGAGTACTTATACTTAAAATCTCATTTACTGTATGAGTACTTTTACTCATAATTTCATTTACTGGGTACTTTGATTTATAATCTCATTCACTGTATGAGTACTTTTACTTATAATCTCATTTACTGAGTACTTTTACTTATAATCTCATTTACTGTATGAGTACTTTTACTCATAATTTAATTTACTGTATGGTTACTTTTACTTATAATCTCATTCACTGTATAAGGTAGTTTTACTTGTAATCTCATTTACTATGTGGATAATGTTACTTATAATTTCATTTACTGTATTTGTACTTTTACTTATAATCTCAATTACTGTATGAGTACTTTTATTTTACTCATAATTTCATTTACTGAGTACTTTTACTCATGATCTCATTCACTGTAATGGTACTTTTGCTTATAATCTCATTCACTGTATGGGTACTTTTACTTATAATCTTATAAGGTACTTTAACTGACAGCTCATGATCACTTCCACTGTACGGTGAAGCCTGATCGTGATCTCTTTCACTTTATAAGGAACGTTTGCTTGTAAATTCAATTTCCATTGTGGTAAATAATTTCAATATTAAAAAAATTATAATTGCCTTGTATGAATTATTTGTTGGCTGTTTTTGTGGGTTGTTCACGCCATACTGTGCCAGATCCTCTCTCCCAGCTCTTTACGTTCAGGGCACTGCTGTCAATTCACATCCATTAAATTCTGAGCACTGAGGTTATTTTTTCGATCCAATGGTTGACCTTTTACTGCAGAGACCAGTATTCCCCCGCAGTGACAGGCTTATTTTTTTTTTATTATTAAGCAGAGGTCAGCATGGCTGAATGGATAAGTCTCACTCTTAAATTTCCAGTGTGCCGATGCCGAGGTAGTGAGGTCATCCCCTACACTGGTCAGTTGGCTTAGAATGTTGACTCTCATTCTTGACTTGGGGAAGTAAATCACAGGCATCTCAGAAGTTGGAGTAGGTTCGCCTGATGGCGAGGGACACTGGTAATAGGGAAAGCTAATCTACACACAGAAATAAATGCAGTGCACTAGACGTGGTAGCACGTGTATGGACTACGCTTGAGTTCAGAGTTCAGAGTGAGCGATGCAAAACACAATAAAATTATTCAACTGTTTGGACCGACCCAGTTTCAAATTTAGCAGCACATCATTTTCATTATTTTCTGGGGAGGAAGGGAGCCAGCCACCCCACCTCATGCGATGAGTATCATGAGGATGCTGGTTGGGGAGCTGAGGAAAACATACTTCAATAGATATATATGAGAAGAGTCGGTTGCCAGCTACTGGAAAGTTCCCGACTAACTTCAGAGTAGAGACAGGGGCCTTTAAACTGTGACAGAAATGTTGCTGACGAAGAAACTTAAAAAACAACCAAATAGCTCTCTGTATGGATGTGAAGCTAGGTATTTTAATACTGAAGAGCAGAAACAGTACAGAACTAGCAGAATGAAAACCGTAAACTGATTAGAGAAAATAGACATAACATTCACAATTTTTTGGGCACGTTATGAGAAGAAATAAATTGGAGAACTTGATGACAACTGGCAAGATGGAGGGGAAGAGAATAAGGGGAAGACAGAAAAGTAAATACCTGGAAGGCTTAGCCATGTAGTATGATTGAGACAAGAACACAGAGCTGATCCACGACTGGTGTTCGAGTGAGATGGCAAAACATGACTGCCGATGCTTATCAGCATGGCACATGATGATGATGATGATGATGATGATGATGATGATGATGATGAAGTGCAGCACTACATGAACTATGCCAGAAATCCAAAAGGGTTGTAATACAATGGATTCCTTCGCATTGCAACATACCTGGTTATAGGAAGCCGGCTGATTGGCAGAGGAAAGTGGAAGACTACCTTGTCCTGATATAGACAGAATCTGTGATGAGGCCAACAGATTTATAAGAAGCAGTTATTGAATCAAGTGGAAATCAGAGCATCCAGGCCACTAGAAAGATGATGCATATTACCAACTCAACTGAAAAGAACAAGTTACCATCTTCACGCTACGGTCAGGTTCTTGTTTAGCTACACCTCTTTTAACTTGCTGTTCTCGCAGTCTGACCATGAATGAGCATTCACAGTCATCACTTGGTTCTCGCAAACGACTTACTTCTCGTAGAGCATTCAGTATATCAGTCTGGTCCGTGGCTTATCCGCCCTCCACAGCAGCCTTACCTGTAAACCTGTCAGACTGCTCATTTCTTTGGACACCCGCGTGCCCTGACACAAAAGTGAAACTAATCTTTGTAATCTGTATCTGCTCCAGAGGCAACAACCACTGTCTTCGGGCCCACCCCCATCCCTATCCTCCTGAGCATACTCATTAAGTCACTAAGGAAACATGCCAGAGTGAAGGTGTGTCTCGAGCCATGTTATTGCTTTACTTACTGCCATGACTTCCATAGTCAGACTACTTGTGGTCAAGGCAAAAGCACCAGAATCTTCCTTCACATTTCTCCCTCCAGCTTGAGCCGTAAAGGCCCATGAACTTCTCACTCATCGAACGACCGATCCATCTGTGTAAATAACATTATTGCCCTCTAAAGAACTCTCAAAGATCAAAGCCTGTACTTCCACCTCCACAGCAGCCGGGTTTTCTTGTCTGAAATTTCTGTCTAGTTGGATGCAAACTGAAAAAGATGTATAGAACTTTGCTGGCTTGTACCATCTCACCAGGTTCTAAGTCCTCAAGTGAACACACCTGTTGAAGAATGTCTTCTGCCTGACCCATCCATGACTTTCCTATGGGGATGTCAACAAGCTTGAATTGACTGCTGCTTTCTTTGCATTTATTCATATTGACGTCTGCAGGTGAATGAAAAAGAAGAAGAGTCAGTACATGCAGAAGGCTTGGCTCTATCACCTGGCTAAAAGAACTGGTAGAATTAAAGCTCTTGATTAGTTAATGTGTCTTGTCTGTTGACAGCAGTAATGTCATTCTAACTCCATTCTGTTCTCACCTTCTTGTTCAGGTACATTCTTGATCCACAACCTGTCATGGCACCCACAAGGGGAAGCAATCCTTCTAATGGGCAAGGAACAAATGTGCGTCTGCTTCTTGTCTCCAACAGACGCCAACGCCGCAGCCGCACACAACACCAGCAGCATCAACAATGCTGATGACAACAAGCTGCATCAGAAAAACATCATCAGAACTATAGAAAACCTGGACAACAATAAAGGCAACATCGCAGACGACAGTTTGGGCTTGTGAGGCGAACACAGGAAATGTGATAACTGCATCAACATTGTTGCGTGTCAGAGGGAAGTGGGAATGTAGAGATCATTTTGATGTTTTAGTTAAACAAAGATTCAGACTGAAAGACAATAAAATACTGCTGTTATGAGGATCTGAGAATTTCTTCAACAACACAACGAATAAGGATCTTGTATGCTGGAGTATGTGAAAATTAGGATCACGTAAGAGTTTTTCTGTGTGGCAGTGAATCTTGGAATGTAAATGAACAAATTAAGAAGAAATTATAAGCAACAGAGATGTGGTTCCTGAGATGAATGTTACAAATCCCTTGGACTGCCAAAGTAACTAACAGTGACTGCCTGAAACAGGTTAATGAAACTAAAACATTATACAGTATACAACAATAAGAAAGAGACAAACAACTTTCTTCTGTCATGTGATGAGAAGAGAGGCATTAGAGAACATCATGACAACTGGAAAGATCGAGGGGAAGAGAGGCAGAACAAGAGAAATGATGCTGGATGGATTAAGACAGTGGCATGGAGGAATATCAGCAGCAGAGTTGATCCAGAAAACCAAAGACCCCAATCTGTGGAGAGCCATGAACACCTAGCCAGCTGGCAGGGCACTTGATGATGATGATGATCCTGTGGGTATTTGAAATGTTAGAATCATGTATCCTGTCGGTATATGAAATGTTGGGATTCACATTTTTGTAGTGGGCAATCTTTTCCTCATGTAGCGAATGATGAGAGCTGGCATTGAACTCTCGTCAACCAGGATCATGTATGTGTATTAAATACCCTCACCCTTGCTGGCAGGGAGTATAACAGAGGAATCACAAGCGGAGGACCTCAATCTGCAAGACTAGTCTCCCAAAGAAGTTGGTGAGAGGATGAGAGTTTGGTGCCTGCACAACACTGTGATTTCCTGTATAATAACTTAGTTGTGTGTCCTTCACAGGACATCGTAATCAACCCCAGCATTTTTGGGCTGTTTGTTATTCCCTAGGCAATGTTATGTTCAGTAGTTTACCAATGCTTTGTTAATGACTGATGCTCATACCTTTGTTAGAAATTAGTGGATGGTGGCCTGCTTCTGAATCGCCTGCAGCTGATTTCTAACCCAATTTGTGGGATTATGAAACTTGTTTGCTACCCATTAGCCACAGACCTGGCCCCTTGTATAATTCATCCATTCAGTAGCATGTCCTTTGCAGAATCTCACTCCTAAAACACCCTTCCCTTCCGGAAACCTTCTCAGTCATAAGCAAGATGTCCCGCATCCAATACACGGAATCTGGAGATCATCTGCTACATCCTGCACCCATCTTCTCTTTGGCCTTCCTCTTCCTCTCTTCCTGAGCATATACCCCTCCATTGTTGTGCTGTCCAAACTTTTATGACGTTTCAAGTGACCAAAATAATTGTATGATAGTCATAATTAATTTGTCTGAATAAATACTTGTAAGTTCACTACAACTTTACAGCATAGATTTTACCCACAGAAAATTTAGCAAAGACTGAAGTTCTGTCAATACTGAATATATATATTTCTGTGGAAATACAGTGACATTGATACAGGTCTGTGTTTTGCTGTTATTTATGTGTGCAATCATTGGACATTGTCGGTTGTAGGTAGATTGATATTGCTTCTCTGTCGTGTCTTCACCTTGATGTGGTAGATTGACATTGCTTCTCTGTCGTGTCTTCACCTTGATGTGGTAGAATGACATTGCATCTCTGTCATGTCTCCACTTAATGTGGTAGATTGACATTGCTTCTCTGTTGTGTCTCCAGTTAATGTGGTAGATTGACATTGCTTCTCTGTCGTGTCTCCAGTTAATGTGGTAGATTGGCATTGCTTCTCTGTTGTGTCTTCACCTTGATGTGGTAGATTGACATTGCTTCTCTGTCGTGTCTTCACCTTGATGTGGTAGATTGACATTGCTTCTCTGTCGTGTCTCCACTTAATGTGGTAGATTGACATTGCTTATCTGTCGTGTCTTCACCTTGATGTGGTAGATTGGCATTGCTTCTCTGTCGTGTCTTCACCTTGATGTGGTAGATTGACATTGCTTCTCTGTCGTGTCTCCAGTTAATGTGGTAGATTGGCATTGCTTCTCTGTTGTCTTCACCTTGATGTGGTAGATTGACATTGCTTCTCTGTTGTGTCTTCACCTTGATGTGGTAGATTGGCATTGCTTCTCTGTCGTGTCTCCAGTTAATGTGGTAGATTGACATTGCTTCTCTGTCGTGTCTCCAGTTAATGTGGTAGATTGGCATTGCTTCTCTGTCGTGTCTTCACCTTGATGTGGTAGATTGACATTGCTTCTCTGTCGTGTCTTCACCTTCATGTGGTAGATTGACATTGCTTCTCTGTTGTGCCTTCACCTTGATGTGGTAGATTGACATTGCTTCTCTGTGGTGTCTTCACCTTGATGTGGTAGATTGACATTGCTTCTCTGTGGTGTCTTCACCTAGATGTGGTAGATTGACATTGCTTCTCTGTCGTGTCTTCACCTTGATGTGGTAGATTGACATTGCTTCTCTGTGGTGTCTTCACCTTAATGTGGTAGATTGACATTGCTTCTCTGTCATGTCTCCACCTTGATGTGGTAGATTGACATTGCTTCTCTGTCGTGTCTTCACCTTGATGTGGTAGATTGACATTGCATCTCTGTCATGTCTCCAGTTAATGTGGTAGATTGACATTGCTTCTCTGTCATGTCTCCAGTTAATGTGGTAGATTGAAATTGCTTCTCTGTCGTGTCTTCACTTTGATGTGGTAGATTGACATTGCATCTCTGTCGTGTCTACACTTAATGTGGTAGATTGACATTGCTTCTCTATCATGTCTTCACCTTGATGTGGTAGATTGGCATTGCTTCTCTGTCGTGTCTTCACCTTGATGTGGTAGATTGGCATTGCTTCTCTGTCATGTCTTCACCTTGATGTGTTAGATTGGCATTGCTTCTCTGTTGTGTCTCCACCTTGATGTGGTAGATTGACATTGTATCTGTCGTGTCTCCACTTAATGTGGTAGATTGACATTGTTTCTCTGTCGTGTCTTCATCTTGATGTGGTAGATTGGCATTGCTTTTCTGTTGTGTCTTCACCTTGATGTGGTAGATTGACATTGCTTCTCTGTCATGTCTTCACCTTGATGTGGTAGATTGGCATTGCTTCTCTGTCGTGTCTTCACCTTGATGTGGTACATTGGCATTGCTTCTCTGTTGTGTCTTCACCTTGATGTGGTAGATTGACATTGCTTCTCTGTCGTGTCTTCACCTTGATGTTGACATTGCTTCTCTGTCATGTCTTCACCTTGATGTGGTAGATTGACATTGCTTCTCTGTTGTGTCTTCACCTTGATGTGGTAGATTGACATTGCATCTGTCTCCACTTAATGTGGTAGATTGGCATTGCTTCTCTGTCGTGTCTCCACTTAATGTGGTAGATTGGCATTGCTTCTCTGTCATGTCTCCACTTAATGTGGTAGATTGACATTGCTTCTCTGTCGTGTCTCCAGTTAATGTGGTAGATTGGCATTGCTTCTCTGTTGTCTTCACCTTGATGTGGTAGATTGACATTGCTTCTCTGTCGTGTCTTCACCTTGATGTGGTAGATTGACATTGCTTCTCTGTCGTGTCTTCACCTTGATGTGGTAGATTGACATTGCTTCTCTGTTGTGTCTTCACCTTGATGTGGTAGATTGGCATTGCTTCTCTGTCGTGTCTCCAGTTACTGTGGTAGATTGACATTGCTTCTCTGTCGTGTCTCCAGTTAATGTGGTAGATTGGCATTGCTTCTCTGTTGTCTTCACCTTGATGTGGTAGATTGACATTGCTTCTCTGTTGTGTCTTCACCTTGATGTGGTAGATTGGCATTGCTTCTCTGTCGTGTCTCCAGTTAATGTGGTAGATTGACATTGCTTCTCTGTCATGTCTCCAGTTAATGTGGTAGATTGGCATTGCTTCTCTGTCGTGTCTTCACCTTGATGTGGTAGATTGACATTGCTTCTCTGTCATGTCTTCACCTTCATGTGGTAGATTGACATTGCTTCTCTGTTGTGCCTTCACCTTGATGTGGTAGATTGACATTGCTTCTCTGTTGTCTTCACCTAGATGTGGTAGATTGACATTGCTTCTCTGTCGTGTCTTCACCTTGATGTGGTAGATTGACATTGCTTCTCTGTGGTGTCTTCACCTTGATGTGGTAGATTGACATTGCTTCTCTGTTGTGTCTCCAGTTAATGTGGTAGATTGACATTGCTTCTCTGTCATGTCTTCACCTTAATGTGGTAGATTGACATTGCTTCTCTGTCATGTCTCCACCTTGATGTGGTAGATTGACATTGCTTCTCTGTCGTGTCTTCACCTTGATGTGGTAGATTGACATTGCATCTCTGTCATGTCTCCACTTAATGTGGTAGATTGACATTGCTTATCTATCGTGTCTTCACCTTGATGTGGTAGATTGGCATTGCTTCTCTGTCGTGTCTTCACCTTGATGTGGTAGATTGACATTGCTTCTCTGTCGTGTCTCCAGTTAATGTGGTAGATTGACATTGCTTCTCTGTCGTGTCTCCAGTTAATGTGGTAGATTGACATTGCTTCTCTGTCATGTCTCCAGTTAATGTGGTAGATTGAAATTGCTTCTCTGTCGTGTCTTCACCTTGATGTGGTAGATTGACATTGCATCTCTGTCGTGTCTACACTTAATGTGGTAGATTGACATTGCTTCTCTATCATGTCTTCACCTTGATGTAGTAATTTGGCATTGCTTCTCTGTCGTGTCTTCACCTTGATGGGGTAGATTGACATTGCTTCTCTGTCGTGTCTTCACCTTGATGTGGTAGATTGGCATTGCTTCTCTGTCATGTCTTCACCTTGATGTGTTAGATTGGCATTGCTTCTCTGTTGTGTCTCCACCTTGATGTGGTAGATTGACATTGTATCTGTCGTGTCTCCACTTAATGTGGTAGATTGACATTGTTTCTCTGTCGTGTCTTCACCTTGATGTGGTAGATTGGCATTGCTTTTCTGTTGTGTCTTCACCTTGATGTGGTAGATTGACATTGCTTCTCTGTCATGTCTTCACCTTGATGTGGTAGATTGGCATTGCTTCTCTGTCGTGTCTTCACCTTGATGTAGTAGATTGGCATTGCTTCTCTGTTGTGTCTTCACCTTGATGTGGTAGATTGACATTGCTTCTCTGTCGTGTCTTCACCTTGATGTTGACATTGCTTCTCTGTCATGTCTTCACCTTGATGTGGTAGATTGACATTGCTTCTCTGTTGTGTCTTCACCTTGATGTGGTAGATTGACATTGCATCTGTCTCCACTTAATGTGGTAGATTGGCATTGCTTCTCTGTCGTGTCTCCACTTAATGTGGTAGATTGGCATTGCTTCTCTGTCATGTCTCCACTTAATGTGGTAGATTGACATTGCTTCTCTGTCGTGTCTTCACTTAGTGTGGTAGATTGACATTGCTTCTCTGTCGTGTCTCCACTTAATGTGGTAGATTGACATTGCTTCTCTGTCGTGTCTTCACCTTGATGTTGACATTGCTTCTCTGTCGTGTCTTCACCTTGATGTGGTAGATTGACATTGCTTCTCTGTCGTGTCTCCAGTTAATGTGGTAGATTGACATTGCTTCTCTGTCGTGTCTCCACTTAATGTGGTAGATTGACATTGCTTCTCTGTTGTGTCTTCACTTAATGTGGTAGATTGACATTGCTTCTCTGTTGTCTCCACTTAATGTGGTAGATTAACATTGCTTATCTGTTGTGTCTTCACCTTGATGTGGTAGATTGACATTGCTTCTCTGTTGTGTCTTCATCTTGATGTGGTAGATTGACATTGCTTCTCTGTCGTGTCTTCACCTTGATGTGATAGATTGACATTGCTTCTCTGTCGTGTCTTCACCTTGATGTGGTAGATTGACATTGCTTCTCTGTCGTGTCTCCACTTGATGTGGTAGATTGACATTGCTTCTCTGTCGTGTCTCCACTTAATGTGATAGATTGACATTGCTTGTCTGTCGTGTATTCACCTTGATGTGGTAGATTGGGGCTTGTGTGTTCCGGTGATCTCAAGATCTATGTCGGAGGTAGCACAGCTACTGGTAGGGTTTCTTATGTTGGACAGGTTAAGGGGTAGCAACCAGACGAAGCGATGCACAAACATGCTGCATTATATTGTCAAGAATTTTCTCACTGTCTTCCTCTTTCCACAAAGACAAAAACTGTAACAAAATTACGTTACATGCTCGCACTTACACACACACACAAGAAAAGCACAGCTGTTTGCCAGATGATATGATAGTGTTATCATATAAACAGTTTAAAACTACAGTATGTCAGATTGGTGATATCAGATGATGACATGGAAGAACTGGCCAGAGAATTCAACACCAGTATCCAGAGGGGTCAGGTCAAAGAAGAATGGCTACACAGCTACTTGCTGCCGCTGCCAAAACCGAACAAAGACCACTCCAAGATAAGCGGCTACAGAATCATTACGATGCAGAATACTGTTGGCAAGCTACTGGAGAAAATTGTAGCACACAGACTTGCTTGGGACTTGGAACAGCTCGGCTGCTTCCCGCCCACACTTGGAGGATACAGACGCAACAAAGAGTCATGGCTGAATGTGGCGGTCTTTGCTCAAGATGTTTACGAAGGATTTCAGGTCAGAGAAGAGACATGTGCGGCCGCCATAGACTTAGAGGACGCATATAACAGAGTATCTTTCGAGCCCTTGATGCAAACCCTCCTCAGACTGAAAGTGCACCCTCACCTTGTACGATGGATAGCTGCAGTTCTACTCCAAAGGAAGGTGGTGCTAAGATGCGGGAGTTGGTCTTCTGAGCCGATAACGATATGTCCAGGATTGCCACAGGGTTCACCACTGTCACCAGTACTATTCAACGTGTATACGGTGCCGATCACTGAACAACAGTTGGATGGGAGGGGTAGGACTCTATCATTCGTTGACGACATCCTCGTGTATCGACAGGGTCGAGATAGACAGGCGGTTGCCAACTATATGCAGGGCGAACTAGATCGAATTTCCTCATGGTGTGCTGATGCCGATGCCCTTGTCAACCCTGCAAAGGCAACGGTTACATGGTTCTCACTAAACAACCATATTGTGAAAACAGACTGCCGGCAGTTAGAATGGATGGGAGCATTCTGAGTAGAACCCAGTCAATGACATATCTTGGCGTGAGGCTTGATCGTAGCCTGTCCTTCAAAGATCATGTCGACTATGTCATAACGAAGGCTCGAAAAGGTTTGGCAGCAATGAGAGTCATGGCGACTGCCAATATCGAGCAAAGACTGCTATTACTTCTGTTCCAAGGACTTGTGCTTTCACGCATCGAGTATGCCCTGGCCATCCTCACTGTCAGCCCTACACAGATTGGAAGACTTGAAAAGGTACAAAACGAAGCCATGCGCATCATTTTGGGCTGCACGAGAGACACCAGCTGTGTAGCAATGAGATACCTCCTTGACTTCCCGACAATGGAACACAGGATCAAGATCTGGAGAGCTCGTGCATACTTAAAATAAGTGCAGATGAGCAGCACCCTCTGCATGACGCTGTATTCAGAGAAAAGGGTGACAGGCTAAAGAGGGGCAAATCATGGATGGGTCGGGCGGAAGATGTCGTCGGACAGGTCTGCAGTCTTACCAGTATCAACCCCGGCAAGGAATGGGTGCCGGTGCCTCCAGCTTTTAAGTGTACCTTCTCCTGCATTATCACACTCGACAGACGGTGCAGAGAGCAGAACCCTGCCGCTGTCAATGCAGAGGTTAACGCGCTCATCTATGATCACTCAGATAGCCCCGAAGTGCTCATCTATACAGATGGATCTGTTGTAAAGCAGCAGAGAAGTGCGTGGGCATTTACAGCCCGTTCAGCGGGCCGAACCGTTCAAGAATCCAGTGGTGCCCACTCTATGACCACGAGCAGCATGACGATGGAGGTGATGGCAGTTACACAGGCTTTCATATGGCTGGAATCACAGCATTATACCAACGTGTGTTGTACTAAGTGATTCAATGAGCATGATTCAGAAGGTCGAAGCTGGATCTGTACGTAGACAGTGGACTGAGTCGCTGCGGAAGTCTGTTGTCCGCAAAGTCACCTTCATCTTCGTCCCGGGACATGCGGGAGTCGAGGGAAATGAACGAGCTGATAAATTGGCTGGCTCTGCACCCCCTGTAGATGGCCAGCCCATGGATCGTGCCGATGTCATTAACCGCCCTTAAAGATATGGCGAGAACAGAGGATTTTGACGCCAGTGATTCCACATCGCTTTCCAGGATGAAAGACCTGGGAGTAAGAATCGGCACAGCCAGACGCGAGAAGTACATCGGGAAAACAAAGCGCCTCGTCAACCAACACAGAACTGGCACTATTAGCCACCGGACGCTGATGCATATGCTGGGGGGAGGATCTGAGCACCTATGGACATGTCCGGAGTGCAACGAAGATACCCCAACTGATAACTGATAACTGATAACTGATAGATGGTGTGTGATATGTTTAATCATATAAACAGTTTAAAACTACAGTATGTCAGATGATGTGATATGTTTATTCATATAAACAGTTTGAAACTACAGTATGCCAGATATTGTGATATGTTTAATATTATAAACAATTTAAAACTACAGCCATGCTTCGTGATTGTGAGTACGTCAACAATATAAACAGCAAACCTCCACCTAATAAATAAACTTGCAACCAGGCCATTAATATTTAACTTTAGTCCAGTTTCAACATCACGGCAATGGGTCAACCAATAACACTCCATTCCCGTGCCAAAAACACCACATAAAAATCCCCTCACTGCCCCATGTGAATGCCAACACAATAGTCCACCACTAAAAGGATAATTCACCATCCATGGAAGCAGCAGTCACTATAAATACCAGCAGTTGCACAAACATTACTGCATAATGCAAAACCAGCTAGTTCAGAAACCGGCCATCTGCCATTTTGTCTGAACATGCAGTTCACAATTAAACATCGCAGACAGATGTAAAAGCATACCACTTGAAATCCACAGCTCACAGTGTCACACTAAGCTCAGTAGCTGAGTGACGGAACCATGTACTGCAAGTCCAAAATAAAAATATGCGTAAATAAACCATAACCAGAAGCAGAAATTCCTCTAAAAGTACTGGAGAGTTTTGGTCACAGACCATAACTATGAAGGGAAAATCCCAACTGCACCTCCCGTGGTAGAGGATGGAAACACACTACGGTGTGGCTAACACAGCTCTGGGGACCGAGTATCCACCGGAATAAGTGGACAACTCTGCAGCTGAGCAGAGCAGGGCACTCACTTGCTCTTACAGTCGTAAATGGCCGTGTAAGGCAGAGGTAAAAGACCACCATGTGAATGTGGAAGTCAAGGGGAAACCACCACATTATCTTCCCAAGACTTCATGGCAAACCATATTTCTGAGTTAGTGAACGACGTTAATGGCTGTCTTAGGACATCTTCGTCTGGTAGGGACAGTCATGAGCTACAGGTGACACCGGACTGTCATTCAGCTACAGATGGCAAGATCATAACTAAAATAAAGTTAGAGTAGGAACGAACGAACAGACTGACTTTATTTTCAAAGGGTAACAAATTGGGCACGCAGGCCCGTCTTACATTCGGCCCTTCCAATCACTCATCTTTCTTTCATCAACAGTGCATAGGAAAAAACATTGTCACATGAATTTTGTAAACATAAACAATGCATATTACTATGTTATGCGACACATCCACCACCCACCCACACATCCCCCATTCACTCCAACTCCTCCACCCAACCACACACATAACCCACACACACATACATTCCCCCACCCATCCACCACATCCCTACACCTACACATCTCCCCACCCACACACACCTCTCACCCACCACACATCCCATCCACCCACACCCCAAGCACACATACATTCCCCAACCCACACAAATCCACCCACCTACACACATCTCCCCACCCACTCACATATCCTCTACCCGTCCCATTACCCACCAACAATCACTCACCCACATATCCTCCTCCACCCACACACCTCCAACCACCCAGCCAAACACACATTCCTCAGCCACACATCCCCCACGCACACACACACATCTCCCCGTCAACTCACATATCCCGCACCTACCCACACACAAATTCCGAACCCACCCACATAATCTCCCATCTCCCCCAGCCCACTCACAGATCCCGAGCCCACCCCTACAAACATCCCCCACCATCTCCTAACCTACACACACTCACCCACCCTCATATCCTCTACCCACCCACACATCCTCTACCCACCCATCCCCCAACCAAACATCCCTTAACCACACACCCTTACTCATATACAATCACCCACCCACACATTCTCTACCCAACCACACATCCTCCACCCACCCATCCCCCAGGTACACATCCCTTAACCACACACCCCTACCCATATACACACACATCCCCACCCACGCACAATCTCCCCACCCATACACACATCCCTCACATACATCCCACCCACCAACACATCCCCCATTCACAAACACATACCTCCCATCCACACACACATCCCCAACCCATACACTCATTGCCTCACACATTACTAGACACACGTACTTATCCCTCAACCACTAACACCCACACATACATCTCCTATCTACCCACCCACACTCACACACCCCAACCACCCATCTAATCACACATCCCCCACTCTCGCACACATCCTTCACCCACCCGCACACCCAACCATACCCCCACCCACCCACACACACATCCTTTATCCACTCCCAGGTCCCCTCCCACACAACACCGAACCCACACACATCCCAAAGACACATCCCTCACCCACACACACATCTCCTATCCATCCACACATCCCCAAACTACAATCACCCACACTACCCACACATACATCCTCCATCCAGCCACACACACCCCCACTCAGCCAGACATATCCCCCACCCACATACACATCCCCAAATCCATCACCCACACCCATCACGCACCCCTCCCCCAACCCACACACACATCCCCCACACACATTCACCCACACATGCACTCCCCACCCATCCACCCAAACATCCCACACCCATACACATCCCTCACCCACACACACACATCCCCAAACCCACTACCACCCCCACCTGCACACATCTCCCACCCACCAAATATCCCCACACTCACATCTCCCCACCCACACATATATCCCCCACCCATCCCATAACCCACCATCAATCATCCACCCACATATCCTCCTCCACCCACTCACCCACAGTCACCTAGCCAAACACACATCCCCACCCACACACACATCCCACACGTACCCACACACAAATCATCCACCCACACAATCCCACCCCACCCACCCACACATCCTGAACCAACCCACACACATCACAAATCCACCCACACACACATCCCCCCATCCCCCAACCTACTATTATGATCAAACTCCCACACTTTACACACACATACAGTGACGATTGTCGTGAGCATTGTCGCAGAATTGTAATGAAAATGAAGAAAAATTGTACATATACATTTTGTAACTTAAAAATTAGTGATGCAATTCAACTCTCTCTCTCTCTCTCTCTTTCTCTCTCTCTCTCTCTCTCTCTCTCTCTCTCTCTCTCTCTCTCTCTCTCTCTCTCTCTCTCTCTCTCTCTCTCTCTCTCACACACACATTACAGTAATGTTATATTATACATGATAAAATCAAGTGTCATACATACAAAATGATAATGTGAAAGATGAAAATACACAAAAAATATGGAATGGCATATTACAGGACATGCGTGCACTCAACTCTCTCTCTCTCTCCCTCTCTCTCTCTCTCTCTCTCTCTCTCTCTCTCTCTCTCTCTCTCTCTCTCTTTTATTACACAGGCACACACTCACACTCATTAACTCTCTCTCTCTCTCTATTACACAGGCACACACTCATTATCTCTCTCTCTCCCTCTCTCTCTCTCTCTCTCTCTCTCTCTCTCATACTCCCTAATTCTCTCACCCACTCTGCAGTGATGTACATGTGTTCATGTTATAAATTATAACATCAATTGACATTCAAAATGGTAATAGAACATGGAATTTTAGGACATTAAATGAGCTAGGAAAGTTGAACAATGTTCTAAGAGAGATGGATAGCATGAAAATGAATATACTGGGCATAAGTGAGATGAGATGGATGGGATCGGGAAAAATTATAGCTGACAACCACACAATAATCTACTCTGGAGGGGATACACATGAAAAAGGTGTAGGAATAATATTTGACGAAGAAACATCCAAGTCAATTAATGGATACTGGTGTATTTCAGATAGAGTTATTATGGTCAAAATGTAAACCAATAGATATAAATATTATACAAGTATATGCACCAACAACAAGCAGTAGGCTAGTGGTGAAAAAATACAACACTTTTACGACGAAATAGAAATGGTGATGGCTCAAATTGGATTACAAGAAATAAAAATAATACTTGGAGATGTTAATGCAAAAGTAGGAACGGGGAAAATGGAGGATGTAGTGGGGAATTATGGTTTAGGTACAAGGAATGAAAGAGGAGAAAAACTAATAGAATAGGCAAATATCAATGATATGAAAATTGGAAAAAACATGGTTTAATCACCATAAAAGACAACTATACACATGGAAAAGCCCTGATAAGAAAATACGCAACCAAATTGACCACATACTAATTAGTAAAAGATTTAGAAATGCTTTAATTAATGTAAAGACAATGCCTGGTGCTGACTGTAATAGTGATCATGTATCACTATATGGACAAATAAAAGTAAGATTAAAGAGAGGGAAAAAAATTATTAAGAACATGAGACTTAATAAAGAGGTTCTGAAAGTAGATAAAGAAATGCAAGAACAATACAGAGTGACTGTGAAAAATACGTACAATGCAATAGCTAAACTACAGAGTATAAATGAACAATGGGAAATGTTAAGGGACTCCATTCATCAAACGAGCAAATAAATATTACCGGAGAGAAGCCAAATAACTAAGAAAAAATGGATGGATGAAAAAATCTTAATGCTGATGGTCAAAAGAAAACAGTAAAAATGACAAACAAGAATATGCTAAGATAAATAAAGAAATAAAAGATAAATGTGTGACGGCAAAAGAAAGTTGGTTAAACGAGCTGTGCAAAAATAAATGAATTAAATCCATTAAAGACAAAAAATATGCATAGACAAATCAGTGAGTTCATGGGAAGAAAATAAGAATAAAAACAGGGTGTTTGAAATCAAAAACAGGAAAAATATTATTGGAGGAAGGTGCTATTAGGGGCGTTCATTTGAAACCCATTCCAACGGCTTAATTACAAAAGCATGAAAGAAACTCTAACAGGTGTGGTAGAATTAAACAAAGCATTCATTTTGAATTAATTATGCACCACGGGGTGGTCAGAAGAAGTCGCCGTAGGCATTCAGGCAAGCATCCCATTGCTTAGGTAGGCGGCGAATGCCTTCCGCAAAAAATTATTGTGGTTGCTCACCGACAAAGTGTTTCTGCGTTCATTACGTCTGCCTCTGTGTGAAATCGTTGCCCCTTGAGAGCTCTTTTTAGAGGTTCGAACAAATGAAAATCACATGGTGACAAATCAGGACTATAGGCTGGATAGGCCTATTGCAGAATTTCCCACTTCTTCCTTGCTAATGGCTAATGCTTTCTGCACAATCTTTGCGACATGCGGACGAGCATTATCGTGCAACAAAATCACACGCGAGAAAGCATGCCGGGTTGTTTATTCTTGATGGCGTTTTGCAGCTTGTCTAGTGTTTGCAAGTAGTGGGTAGAGTTGATGTTGACACCAGGTTCTTTAAAGTCGGCCAACAATAGCCCTTCATGGTAAAAAAAAATGCGCTCAGCATAACTTTACCAACGGAAACCTGTAACTTGAATATTTTGGCTTTTGGTGATCCAGCAGGCTTCCATTGCATGCTCTCTCTTTTGCTGCTCAGCTCAAAGTGGTGACACCATGATTCATCGTCTGCCACTATGCAGAAGAGAAATACACCACCCTCCACTCTGTAACACAGCAAGTGGTTCAAACACCATCCAATGTATTCCTCTTTTTGGTGGTCGGTCAACATCCGTGGTACCCACTGTGAACACGTCTTCCGATATTGCAGTTTCTTATGAACGACCTTTTGAATTGTCCCAATTGACACATCAAATTCTTTTGCTAGCGAACGGATGCTTCGACAATGGTTCATCTGTACTGCTGCATCCATTTCGGTGATGGTTTTTTCTGTTGCAACAATATGCGCTTGACTTGGCCATTGAAGATCTGTCGTGAACTGACGTCCTTTCCGAAACATTCGTGCCCAGTCTGTCACTGTTGTCTTCGACACGCATTTGTTACCGTACGCTGCCTGCATTCTTCGATGAATGTCCACTGGTCTACGTTCTCCAAATGAAAGAAACTGAATCACCGCTCTTTGAGCTACTTTGAACGGATTTTGGATCAACCCGGCCATTTTCTCAACAGTCTGAAACAGAACCTATGCATCATGGGATGATAAGCACATGCTTCTTTATTCATTAGTCAGTACTTATCACATGACTATGACATGATCATGTTCAACATACACAATTGGTGCGGTATAAATGGATTTCAAATGAACGCTCCTTATAAAATTAAGAGGTGGAATGAGTATACATGTATAAGAGAATCATATGATGGAGAAAGGGAAGAATTAACAGAAGAAAGTAACTTAGAAGGTCCACCTATTCTGAAAGAAGAAGTCGCTGATGCTGTAAAACATATGAAGAAAGGAAAAACAGCTGAGCCAGATGAAATCACATTAGAAGTATTAGGAGACTTTGGAGTAGATATATTAACCAAAATGTTGAAGGATATTTACAGCAGTGGATATTTACCCAGTGATATGCTGAAATCTGTATTTATAGCTATACCAAAAATACCAAGAGCAATTGAATGTGAAGATTTTCGTACAATTAACCTCATAAACCATATCACTAAGCTTCTACTCAGAATCATAATGAGAAGAACCAGACAGAAAATAAAAATGGAAATTAGTGATGAACAGTATGGATTTGTGGAGGGAAAGGGCGCAACCAATGCAATATATACATTGCAGACACTAATAGAAAGATCAGTAGAGAAACAGAAAGACATATATTTGTGCTTCATAAATTATATTAAGGCATTTGATAAAAGTAAAACATGATGAACTGATTAAAATGTTGGAAGATATCAACATTGATGGGAAAGATTTAAGGATAATAAAGAATATTTACTGGAACCAAGTAGCAGCAATTAAAATGGGAAATAAAGAGGGTAGTTACGAACAGATAAAGCTAGGAGTACAACAGGGGTGTGTCTTGTCACCAGATCTTTTCTCCCTATATAGTGAAGTAATAATGAGAGATATCAAAGAGACGCCAGGAATACTAGTTGGAGGTTATAATATAATATACGCTGTGCAGATGACACAGTATTGGTGGCAGATAATTCAACAGACCTACAACTGGACATTGTAGTAACAGAGAGTGCAAGGAAAGGACTCTCCTTGAATATCAAGAAAATAGTAACAATGGTGATATCAAAGAAAATGGTGACATCAAAATGTGAAATAGAAATAGAAGGGAAAATTCTTAACCAAGTGGATAATTTTAAATACCTAGGGGCATTTATAACATCAGATGGAAGATGTACAACAGAGATTAAGAGCAGAATAGGGCAAGCAAAAGCCGCATTTCAGAAAATGAAGAGTATCTTATGCAATAAGTCACTGTCACTGAATGTAAGAAAGAGAGTGCTGAAATGCTATGTAGAACCAGTTTTGCTGTATGGCAGTGAATCTTGGAATGTAAATGAACAAATTAAGAAGAAATTAGAAGCAACAGAGATGTGGTTCCTGAGACGAATGTTGCAAATTCCTTGGACTGCCAGAGTAACTAACAACGACTGCCTGAGACAGGCTAATGAAACTAGAACATTATATACAACAATAAGAAAGAGACAAACAGCTTTCTTCGGTCATGTGATGAGAAGAGAGGCATTGGAGAACATCGTGACAACTGGAAAGATCGAGGGGGAGAGGCAGAGGCAGACCAAGAGAAATGATGCTGGATGGATTGAGACAGTGGCATGGAGGAATACCATCAGCAGAGTTGATCCAGAACACCAAAGACCGAGATCTGTGGAGAGCCATGAACGCCTACGCCAGCTGACGGGGCACTTAATATTGATGAGAAGCAGAAACACCCCAAGGCCTTGCAGATCGCACGCCTATCCGCCATACTGAACCTGAAGTCCGTCATTAAATTTAGCTATTCAGTGTAAACGAAAATGACCATTGCATATCCTTTACAGGACGTTACAGTCAACACCAGCATTTTACTGCCATTCTTGATGTTTTGGCAAGTTGTTACGTTCAGTAATTTGCCATTGCTTTCTGAACGACCGGCTCCCATGCCAACATGTTAAAAGCAGCGCAATAATTGTGAAGTGAGTTCTCATTAATGCCAGAGATGGCGAGGATGGGTCTAGGCACCGCCACACACATAATGATCCATGCGCCTCAGCTAGTGGTTGCTACAGTCGCGAGGTTTTCTGGCTATACCTCTTCTCTGTAGGAGTTGTGTGTGCTGTATATTTCAGCTGAAAGGATTGATCACATTGCTTTAGTTTATGTGTTTCTACAGTATCTACCTGACAAGATGCGGCAAACCATGCCAGGCCATGGAGGTCAGTACGGCCGAATTAATAAGAACACCCGTTCTTCAATATCCGGTGCGCTGATGTCGAGGTAGTAGGTTCGATCCCTACACCGATCAGTTGGATTAAAATGTTGACTTCTCATGCGAAGTGGTCATTCTTGACTTGGGGACGTGCTTACAAGTACCTCTGAAGTCAGAGTGGGTTCGCCTGAGGGTGAGGGACACTGGTAGTAAGGAAAGCTAATCCCCAAGCAAAAACCAGTCCGGTGCACTATAACTATAAGCATTAGCACGTGAGTGGACAACGTTTGAGTTCAACAGCCCAAAAAATGCCAGACAGTAAATTGTGCAATCTATTGTTTTGTATTTTTATTATTCAAATATCCCTCCTATGACTGCTTCGTTTTGTTTGTAGTTAGAAGTTATGGTCTTCACTGTTTAAAGAAATACCTCAATTTAATATACGGGTAAATGGGGATATTCTTACACAAGTCAGTTGGTACAATTATCTCAGAACAGTCATAACATCTGATGGGATGTGTCTTAAAGAGATTAGAACAAGAATCACCATGGCGGATGTAGCCTTTCGCAAGATGGAAAACATACTGACCAATAAAAAGATGTCATTTGCAATGAGAAAAAGAGTTTTGAGGTGCTACATAGAATATGTACTTTTCTATGGATGTGAAACGTGGACAATGGGCAGACAAGCTGAAAAACATCTAATGGCTGTGGAAATGTGGTTTCTCATTAAAATGAACAGAATACAATGGACAGACAGATAAACCAACGTGCAAGTCCTACAAGAAGAAAATTAAAACTGTAAACTGTTTAAAGAAAGTAGACATTGAAGTCAAGTTTTTTTTTTTGGGGGGGGGGGGGGGGGGGGGGGGGGGGTGGGGGAGGGTTATGAAAATAACTGGAGAACGAGACCACTGCAGCACACATTGTGTTCATTATGAACTCGATGCTTAGTAAGTGGAGAAATTAATGTGTCGTGTGGAATGGCTTTCCTCGCTTCAGAGGGCACAGATTGTGAGAATTGTATGGATATTTTGCCCTGGCTATGCGGGGGTACGGGGGAATGAACAGGCTGATAGGCTAGCAAGGAATGCACCTCTTGGTGGTAGATTACCTATGGACAAGAAAGAGCTAGTCGAGCGCCTGTGGGACCAGGTGGAGAAGGTGGAGGAACAGACTGAGAACCCACATATGGAAAGGATGAGATTGCAGGGGTTCTGGTAGAATCTCAAAATTGAGAGGGAAGACCAGGAGAACTTTCAATCAGATAGCAGTGTGAACGATTAGTAGTGTGACTCTTCGCTGGCTGTTGAACGAGGGGACGGAGCACGTATGGGAATGTCAGGAGTGCAGTGATGTCGGTTCTTAGCTCACCTCAACATAACGAGAACTTGGTGACAACTGGAAAGATTGAGAGGAAAAGAACAAGGGGAAGGCATAGAGGTAAATATCTAGATGGCTTGGTCATGTTGCATAATTGAGACAAAACTAGAGCTGATATACGACTCTGGTGATCTCGTGAGATGCCCAAACATGATCACCCAGGCTTATCGCCATGGCACATGATTGTTTTTTTTTTTGCGCTCGTTCGCTTTGAACTCAAGCGTAGTCCATACACATTGTTTATAGTAGTGATGGGCTGAATTTTGCGTGTAGATTAGTTTTCCCTATTAGCAGTGTCCCTCGCCAACAGGCGAACCCACTCCGACTTCAGAGGTACTTGCAATTTACGTCCCCAAGTCAAAGACAACATTTTTGGTCCAGCTGTCCGGTGTAAGGGGGGGGGGGGGGGTGAACCCCTAACCTCGGCATCAGCACACCGGATGTTTAAGAACACGCATTCTTATCCATTCGACCATGCTCACCTGCATGGCACATGATGAAGCTGACAATGATTACCTAGACCAGTATGGAAACGTTGAGACCTAAGCCTAATCCAGTTAGTCCACTTGTGCTCTACTGGGTGCACTCTGACATTCCTCCCTGAGGTGACATATCTGCTTTCTGTTAGCACCGAATATAGAGGCGATACTCACCAAACCCGACACCCCACATTGTGCCGCCAACATCGGGAGTGGGAACGCAATTGGGAGGGTGCGGGCCTTATTCTGGTGCGAGGAAATGCAACCTAAAGACTAAGTGGCAGGTCAGAGCGGGTAAAATTCGAGATTAAAAATCTACCCAAAGTATTTCAGGATCCTCGCCGATGCAACGGAGTTCGTGCATTGAGCTGAGTTTCTCCAGACTCAGGTTTGAGTTAGGAGGAAAAGGAGCACTTACGGGTTAAACCGTGTGCCGTGATGTTGATCCAACGACTAAACTAAACTAAACTAGAGCAGACAAGCCTTGGTTGGGATGGAAGCTCCGACAAGCGGACAGTTAGAGCAATGCTTTGCTGATCTGTCAGCTTCTGCAGCTGGTCTTGTTCCAGAGGTATTGGTGTTACCTTTCCTCTGGAGTAAACTAGGCAGGTCGAGACAGGGCTCATGCTGCATGGGCAACACATGGTCTTACATTCAGCCTAAGTTTTGTGCTATGGAGAGGTATAACTCCATCACTGGTCCCCGCCATGGGTTGCAATTATTATGCCACGGCGGCCAGCTGTCTGTAAATGTGAAGTTACTTCCCCTGTCTGTCACACCTCGCTGGTTTCTGGTTTTGGAGAGAGACAGGACAGCTATGCAGCGCGGGATCCGTGGAGGTATACGTTCGTACTTCTTCTTCTGCATTCATCCGGAGAGTTTTTTCCGACTTAATTGTGTTGTGTCTGTTTTCAGCAGAGCTGCGTACTTGCGCCTTTCGGCCGACACATCCGACTTCTGCGGGCATTTGTTGACCAGGTTAATCTAAGATAATAAGCATTTGATAAGGTAAAACCGAATGAACTTATTAAAATGATGAAAGACATTGCTATTATTTAGAACATGTTTGCTGTGTGTCAGTGAATCTTGGAATGTAAACGAACGAATTAGAAAGACCTTGGAAGCAACAGAGATGTGGTTACTGGGACGAATGTTGCGAATTCCATGGAATGTTATAGTAACTAACACAGATTGGCTGAAAGAGGCTAATGGAACTAGAACAGTGTATACAACAATATGAAAGAGGCAAACAGCTTCCTTTGGTCATGTGATGAGCGAAGAAAGGCATTGGAGAGGTAAAGGGGAAGAGAGGCAGAGGCAGTTTTTTTTCTGTTGGGATGGGGGGGGGGGGGGAGAAGAGGTAAAATATTAACCTGTCCAGTTCGCGGCGACTGCACTAGCGGGCGACCTTTGTTCCTCAGACTCAAGACCCCACCACACCCCCTGTCCTACACCGCAAGGTATAGGGTGTAATTTTAATGACTTGGGTTTTTGAAAATATTGCCTTTCCAAGTTTTTTTATTTATCCTTTGTGGAGTTCATGCAACATAAATGGTAAATACAACACTTGGAACGGCAATCTTTTCAAAAACCCCACCACAGTAATTAAACATACACCCTATACCATAAGCAGTAGATGATAGTCTCGAGATGCGGGAGTGTGTGTTTTCTGTACAGATGGTTTGCGAGATTTGCCACTAGATATATCTGTCGTCCATCTCAGTTCTTATTGTTCTTTGACGATTTTCCTCTGCAACCCACAGTACAGCCGTGACTGGCAACAGTGACTGCGCGTGTCAAAAGAACAATGGAATCACCCGAAGATGGACAGCGATAATGAGCTTCAGTGCCACTACAAACAGTTGAATTACCACTAGCAAGTTCTCACTGCCCAGCAAAGGCTGCGGCTTTTTTCTAATGCACTCGGGAGGCTTGTAACCAGATTGACACAAGTTGCCAGGGCAGGTTCCAGTATACGGGTTGCAAATCATGTCGTTATAACAATAACACTGTGTCGTGCAATTCGGCTTTTTGGTGTATCGACGAGGGCATATCTGCTCGGCGCAGATATATCCGGTAATGGTAATATTGCCTAGACACTGACCGTCGATACACTCCCCGGTTATAACATCACAATCATCAGGATTACCGCACAGACACTTGTCTGTACAGACACTCCTGCTTTTTATGTCAACTCCGTACAATCCTCGGGGGCATCGACGCCTGCTACAGGCGATTCCCTTCCAGCCGATTTCACAGTCTGTGGGACACAACCCTGAGAGGTGGTGGCATCTGATTTTATTCTTGCAGTGACAACGCTCGTCGCATGCTTCTCCGAAATAACCAGGCGAGCAGTTCTTGCCTTCAAGTGATCGTTGATTCAAAACGTGCGTGCAGTTTGGATTCTGGAGTCTACCGCCACAAAGATGGACCTGGG